>JAWLRI010000847.1:743479-797606 GCA_034781795.1 Crypturellus tataupa | reverse complement strand
GAATAATTAGGACTTCTCGAGTCTTTTCCAAAACTGAAATTGAAGTAATGTTTCTGTGATGCGAAAGAAATGAGACTGCTTCCTACTGTCATTTCATTTGCAGGAACGTGTGTCAGGGCAGGATAGAAATAGTTCCCAATGACTTGAAATGCAGATTAAATTAAGGCTCCAAACAACCCAATGCTAGGGCTGTAAACGCCTATATTACAAGATTGGCCACAGCAGTCTGCATCTTCTACCAACCGTTTCTGTTGTCTGAACATTCTCGTCAGTAGGTTTTGGACCACACACCAACTGTGTGTGCAGAAGGTCTCTAGGAAGCAAGGACAAAACTCAAGCTTGCCTGAAACTTGCAAAGTAACTATATGCTCATGACACTAGTTACAATGCTTTGGAAAGTGATCTTTTCTGTGTGACTAATTTTGAAATAAAACAAAAAATTGCTTTTAAGGTGAGAATGCACTGACAGCTAGAGCTGTCCAGAGACTTTCCCACAAAACATCTGTCAGAAAACTGAACAGGATGAAGCAAAATATACTGCAAAGTGTCATCGTTGTCTGGTCTGCCAGTAGAAGCTAAAAAGGCTTGCTAAGGAAATGTGCTCCTTTTTAAAGGAATCTTTTTCATTTTCTCTAACACTGCCTGCCCTGCTGCAGTTTGCTTGGGAGCTGCTGTTTTTGAGAACTGGGGAACCTCACTTGGAGACAGGAGGTTTCCTCCTGAAGTCCAGGTCTGTGCCAGGGAGACTGCAGGCTTGGAGTGAGCTTTTTGGTTTGAGTCCTGGGGTGACGAACTCCCAGTTGCAAGGCCAGGAGCTGCAAAGAGGGCTTCAGAGTCTTCCAGAAGAATGTGGTCCTTTGTGAATCTCAGTCTGAAATGCGTAAATGAGGCAGAATTTTCATTAAAAAGAAAGAAAGAAAAAAAAAACCCTGAACACTCATTTAGTAAAGACTTCACGGTTAATGAGGTTTATATCAGGGCTGGGAGTTTCACACCATTTTTTTTTTGCCTCTGGATACCCATTATCTGAACATTTTGGATAGTACCATCAAAAATATTTTAGCAATAAAATTAATATATTAGCCTCATTTCCTACTGAAATGTTGACTTTTCCATTTGGAGCAGTTCTTTGTTTCTCCAGCATAAGATGAAACCTTTTCCAAGGATCTTAAAAAGTTACTCGAACAAATTAATTGCTCAGGATTGAAAATCCTGTCCAGCTAGTTTGTATTCTACCCTGTGGAAATGTCTTTTTGTCATTCTTCTCAATGACCTAAAAAGAAAAAAAGCAGTATGTAGGAGAAGAACACCCTAAGGTCTTTGGTGAAAATGAGCACTATAAATACTTAATATCAGCAATATTAGTATGAAGCTGAAGACCAGAATTCTGTATGTCAAAATTATACCTGAACTTCAAAGGAGAAACCCATCATTGTCAGGGTGATTGGGTATATACATTTGTGCCTGTTGGTGGGAGATAAGGAAAGAAACCTTTCTGTGAGAAAGAGTTTGTTTTTTCTTCCTCTTTTAAAGTGGACCTTGGAGTTATCTTCCTCAGCCCCACAAGGACAACTTGAGGTGGCTTAAAAAATTCTTGACTTTGTCTAATTTTGCTCAGAGATGCTGGATTTTTAATGCTTTTAAAAATCTGATGTGGAGGTAGGGCTCAGCTGTAGGATTTGGCAGATTTGGCCCCAAATAAGCTTTGTCTTTTAACTGGAATATTTGTTTTCAGGTCAAGAACTCTGCTATTGCTGCACAAACATTCTTGGTGCTTGAGTTTTCTACACATGGTTCTCTTAATAAACTATTTTGGGTTCTGAGTTCTACATATGTGTGATTGTAAAGAATTTAAGTATTACAGCTGGAAACTCTGAGATCAGTCTTGTCACTGCCCTGGCCTCCCGTTTACCGTGAAAACAAACCCAGCTCTCTTCTAAGGCCTGCCAGCCAGAAGGGGGTGGGGAGGGAGTAAATAAAACAGGGGAAATTCTTTTTTTTTTTTTTCTCCAAAAAGGAAGAAGGTCAGCTATTTTGGGAAACTAAACCATTCAACAATTAGAAGAATTCTGTTCTTTCTGCTCAGTGATTAGAGACGTCTGCAGGCTAACAATAATTGCTGCGTAGAGCAGTGCAGAGGGACTGTGGGGAAATGAGTCTTTCCTGTTGCAGAAATGTGTCTTGTTAAAGATGTAGCAGATAATACAATCTATTTTGCTGTACCAACAGTTAGGCTATGACACAGACCATATAAATTGCTGCCCCTGATAAGTCAGTTTTTCAGGTATGGTTAGTCAGCTGATGTATTGAAGGCAGTGACTTTGTGACTAATTTCTGCCTGCTATTTCTTACGCCCCGGTGCATTAAGATAAGCCCATATGACATTCTGCTTCCATCTAGTACAGAAACAGACCTTGGAGAATTCTTTCTTGCAAGATGCAATGCAATGAAAATTGGAATTTCAACAGGAAAAAAAGGAAAAGCTAAATTCCAAAGCTAGGAAGCACATTTGTCTAAAGAAGCTGTACAGGATGTGAGTTATGTAGCTTTGTTGGGTGGCGGGAAGAAGGGAGGCTCAGGTTGGTCCTGTGTATCCTGCCTGGAGTGTCTTTCTATCTACTCTTCTGGCAAGAAAAGTATAAGAAGCTTTTCATGACTGTTTCATGTTGCCCTTGGATTCTTTAGGGCCCACCACATGCCAACCAATAGTTAGAAAAGTCAAATAGAGGATAGGGTCTGAAAATTACATTCTGTAAAAGACCCGTTAAAATCCCTGGTGTCATATGGCATTAATGGAATTTCATGCAATGAAGAGTCCTTAATAATTTTGAAGGTTTTATTCCACAGTCTGGTACTTTTTTTGTTATTTTTTTTTCTCAATAGATGCATTTCTTTTTTGTTTATATAATTATAATTAATTCCCTCCATTCTTTGTGTTTACACTGCAAATACTCTCAGACTGCTGTTTACCGTCCTGTTTCTGAGAGCTCTTAGAAGTACTATAAATATGCTTAACAAGGAATTCAATAATAATTTATTACAAAGCATTATATAGTTCTGAAACTTCCCTTCTTTTCATCATGTGGTTGTGGTGGATCTGATGCTCAGCTGTCTGTACTCCATATAGGATCATATGGGAACTGTACAAAATGGCATGATTAAAATGTCCAGTCTGCACTATCTCAAGATGCATGTGGGCATGCAACACAAAGCTGTACTGATTTTTGCAGCTGTGTTGCAAGTTGTTGCGTAGTTGGATGTGTGCAATCACTAATAGGTGTCCTTTGTTCTTTGAGCTTTTCACCTGATTGGGAGCATGCATGGGGATGCCTTCTTCCAGGTGGCTTCCAGAAAAGTTCCAAATCCCTTCTCATTTGATTATGCTTTTGCACATAATATCAGCACCCTTTAATTCTGCTTGTGTATTCTTCTGGTTGCAACACCTTTAACTATAAAACATTTTTTTGTTTTTATAGTTAAATAGTATCTGTGGAAATCGTAAGTTTCCACATCTTCTCCCAGATCATTTAGGAAAAACTAACAGCTATGACACTGAACTAGTTTGACTTTTTTTTTTCTTTTTTTTTTTTCATCCTTTCTAGCAAGTATTTAGCCAAAATGCCTAAAGGTTCAGTTCTCAGTTCATGTCTTTTAGTGTACATATCTTGCAATTACCAGAGGTGGATGTTTCAGCATAGATTTATTCTGGTGGACAATGTTTTTTTATGGAGGGATTTATAGCCTTTATATATTATATATATGTATATATATATGTATATACATATGTATGTGTATATATATATATATATATATAAAATATATATTATTACTTTTTTTTGCCTTAACCGGAACTCCTACGATAATGATCATGATTGTCACTGTAGCAACTGGGTCCTTTCTTCATTTTGAAAATGTATTCTACTTGAGATTTGAGCTGCCCTCCCCTTTGGTCTGCAGTACTGTGCTTGTTCATGAGCTTTATAGGCAGTTCATGTTGCATTCAGAGGGAAAGCTTGGTGAGAAAGAACCCGCAAGCGTCTTAAGAAAAATATTTATCTTTCTGTTAGATATGAATATGGTTCTCATGTCTACGTTAGCCTTTTGCTTCCCTAAATTGCTCTTGTTTTTAACATTATTTATGTTTCAGACATAGTGATATGAGAAAAGGTCCTTTGGCTGCTAGTGACCTTATTACAGCAGAGTCCCATCTTATCAGAGCAAGTTGTGACAATGCTCATGACATCATTGCGTTAAGAGACCCACCATGTGCTCTGTGGCATTTAGCTGCCAATAGGAGCATGGGAGGGGGCAAAAGATGCAGTCTGAGAGATCTAGTGTCTCCAGTGTCCGAGAGCTGTTTCCTTTCTTTTTCCTCAGCCCTTTTTGAGATCACGTACAGAGAGTTAACATGCTTTGAATGCCGAGGGGGAATGTTTCAGCCAATGGTCAGATTTCTGTCTCAGGACTTTCATCTGATCGTGCTTGTACTTCTCCTGCACTGATCACAAGATCATTAGATCATCTGCAATGACGACTAGTGAGACTAATACTAGCTGTAAAATTCTGTCTCTTGTTGAGAATAGTATGTATTTGTCAACCCTTAGATCAGTATCTTGAATTGCTAATTCTCTGGGATGCTTTTTTTCCGCTTTGAGTTCATTCTCATGTTTTTCTGTTTAGGTAACTCTCTTGGATGGCTCAGTGGTAGGACTGCTCCTAGACAGGGAGTACTATTGCAAGGTCTTGGAACAGACCTTCCAGTCAAGGGTTAAAACATGACTTTTACTAAAATCCAAAGCATTTATTCTTTCCTTGCTCATCCTCCAAGATGTTACCATATGAATGCAATATGACACATCAAAAAAAAAAAAAAAAAAAAACCCAAAACAGCAAAGACTTCCAACAAATATTTGTTCACAGTAGGTGCATGATTCACAATAAGTTGTTCTGCCAACATATGGAGATGTTGTTTTTGTCCTGTTTATTGTTAACTACTTGGAATCTTGTAAACTTCTCTAATATTGCACTTCTTCAATGTTTATTTTGGAAACTACATATTTTCATTCATTATAAAGATGCTATAAAAAATGTAATTTCATGAATCACTGTAGCATAGGGACTATAATAGTTAATGTTCTTAATAGAAATATCTGGCATCCATAAACTGTTTCGTGCTAGCGGGTGGAGATTCATGTGATACGTCTCACTATGGCCTAGGACAGTACATAATGTAAATGTAAGATAGTCTCACCTGAAGCAGATGCCCATTAGTAAAGGTATGATTCATTTTATCTAGCTTTAAGGGTCTAAATTACAGAATCACAGAATCACAGATTGGTTGAGGTTGGACCCGGGACCTCTAGAGATCATCTAGTCCAACCCCCTGCTCCAGCAGGGACACCCAGAGCACGTGGCACAGGGTGGCATCCAGGCAGGTTTGGAAGATCTCCGAAGAAGGAGACTCCACAGCTTCTCTGGGCAGCCTGTGCCAGGGCTCCATCACCCTCACAGTAAAGAAATTCTTCCTCACATGGAGATGGACCTTGCTGTGTTTCAGCTTGTACCCATTACCCCTTGCCCTGTCACTGGCCACCACCGAGAAGAGTTTGGCCTCATCCTCCCTACGTTCATCCTTAAGGTACTTGAACATGTTGATCAAATCTGCTCTCAGTCTTCCCTTCTCCAGATGAAACAGGCCCAACTCACTCTTTCCTCATATGACAAATGCTTCAGTCCCTTAATCATCTTTGTGGCTCTATGCTGGACCCTCTACAGAAGCAACATGTCCCTCTTGTCCTGAGGAGCCCAGAGCTGCACCCAATACTCCAGGTGCGGCCTGACCAGAGCTGAGCAGAGGGGCAGGATCCCCTCCCTCGACCTACTGGCAGCGCTCCTCCTGATGCAGGCCAGGATCCCACTGACCTTCCATAAAATTAGGCTTTTGATCCATGTGAGTCATTTTATATTATATATAGAGATAGATAGATATTTTTAATATGAATAGAAAAAGACCTATGTCCAGAGGGTGTTTCATCTGAACTATGCAAGTCACCTAAATTTAGCATGAAATGATTTGCTCTCTGGAAATAGCTCACTTTTTCCATTGGCTAGCGTTAAAAAATCTCAGATGAAGTTTAGAGGAGATATCTAACTTTTAAAGAGGTAAAAGTAGTTGAGGTGGATCTTGCCAACATCGCCAGCATGCAAATATGGATTCTACTATTATAAGTAGCATCTTGCATTCCAAAATAGTGACATTCAAACGGAGATGGACAATGTGCACTACTGGAACATTTTTGGCACATGTTTCTGAGAAATGTGGAAAGATTACATTATATTAAAGTACCTATTGAAAAAGGAAACTCATTTAATGTAAGTACAAGCACAATAGTGTGTTAAAATTAACCAGTTACATAAGTTAATGTGATAGAATTTGCATGCAAAATGGGTCAAAATGCTTACAATAGTTATGTGCTTCACTACTTTTTCAGTATGCAGAAGCTCAGTTAGAGAGAGACACTTCAGTAAACTTCTTCCATTTCAAAAATCAGGCAGTTTGGTGAAACTTCGCCAGAGAATGGGAGTTTGACGCTTTTTATATATACACTGCTACAAAAATCCAGGCTAATTCAATGGTGTCACAAAAGTTTTCAAATATTAACTAACATTGTACTATGACTCTTGATGCAGTTGACCAACGGTCTTGTTCAAAATCGACTCCAGAACTGATATTTGACACTTGAAGAATTTGTTGGTACTTTGCAACATATTTATAAGCTGTCTTTTCTGGTGCCTTGCAAACCCAGCAGAATCTTCAACAAATTGTTGTTTTGTGTCGATTCATAGGCAACCGGCATAATTTTGCAAAGCATGTGCAGCAATAAATGAGTCATTAAGGTTTCAAAGTTTAATATGCTGCAGGGAGGAAGGAAACTTAATTATACAAACGTAGAAGCAGTAAAAAAAAAATTGTTTATGTTCTGATATTCATTGACTGTAAGCCACAAATCGGAATTTATATCCTTTGCTTATCCAGTTGCTTCTCTTACATGTTTCATTCACAATGCTTTTGCATGAAACAGCAAGTTACTACTTGCCATAGCTTTTATTTTGTTTTCTCAGAGCTCTGGGCTGGAATGACATAGTCTATGAACCATGTTTGTATCTATGAACCTTTTTTTTGATTTCTGTAGGTATAGATCCAACTGCACTACATCTCTGTAACCGCTTTGATCTGAAAAATTCAAAGTATTTTAGGCAGATATTAATGTGTTATTTTATTGTTAAAGAAATTGAAACATGTAGAGGAGATTCTCAAATGGAAGGTATAAATGAAGTGAAAACTTAAATTAAGTATAACTTGTTTAGAGTTTATTCTCCCCTTCTTAATAGAATTAATTCTAAATGTTTCTTTTATTGAAACACATTTTCATTCCCTCCATACATACAGTTTGAGGCTTTTGGAACATGAAATGATGGCACAGAAGTGTTTGCGAGCACTTTGCCTAACAAAGAATTGGAGACAGAATTCAAGGTAAATGGTGTCTGACACCTTTCTATTCTCTTCTTTCTAGGAATTACAGCTTTTAACTGTATTACAAACTGTATTACAGCTTTTAACTCTACTTTTAACTAGTAGAGACAAAAACAAATGAAATCCTTGAAATTTAAGATGAAATACTTTAATTTATGAGGCTTTTATTCTCTAAAGTGATTAAGTTATTTAAAAAATTAACTACATCTGAAAGAATAATAAAATTATTTGTATTATTTTAGAAATAACTTTTATATTTTTGCTCTTTCATCTCATTTATTTCAACACACATGATGAAATCCATGGAGATTTACATATGGATATTTTATCTGTCAGTCCATCTAATTGTACTTTGAAGGTTTCTATCAGTAGACTTTTCCAGTACCTTGTAAATCATTACTTTAACACTAAACACATCTTTCTCGACATCCTTGCTCCAAACATCTGTGCTGAAGTCTGTTGAAAGAAATGTGAATCTTTTGACTGAATGTCATGGTCTCAAAGATACTTTGTCCTGATTTTTATATTTGCTTAGACACAATGACATAAATCAAATTTCAGTTGTTTTTCTCTAAAGAGTAAGCAGTTTATTAGTTGTATTCACTACTATGCTGTAAGTAGAGTTATAAAGGAAAGTCTAATTGTGTTTAGAGTTTACCCCTCTGTGTGATGCATGCATTTTATACTAATTATGAATCTTATTGCAACAGTTTTTTTCCAAAGTTCTGTTATTTTTTTTCACTTGAATTTTACCATGGAAGGAAAACATTCTTATTTATGTGTCAAAATATATCGACTAATATATATATGTTTATGTACACATAAAAACATTGAGTACAGACTGAAAGAGAGCTCTCCTGCATATTTTCCTCTTTATGGACTCTAATTTAGATACCTTGACTAATTACATGCTCTCATCTCTGTACCTGATTGATTTTAATGATATCAAAGTGGCAGAGTGACTGCAAATGAAATTTGCAGTCAACAAGTCATCCAGTAATTATTTCTGTGAAAAGTTACAACAGTTTCTGGAAACATAGCTCAAATGGTTCCAAGAGAAATGAGCACATTTCTGGAAGGCAATTTGCCTTGCAAATCAGGTCAGAAAAAACATTCTATCAATGCCATGTGATATGTATACCTTTAATGATAAATCCAATGTTTCTTTTGCACATATTGAGAACACAGGAACTTTTCAAGTGACAAGCAGGGGAAAACATCCTGTTTCAGAGTCACAGGAGGGGCAAAGCTATGTGTATTCTCCTTTAGTTCTTCTTTTCCTCTGGCAGAAGTCCATGAAGTGCTCTAGGGAAGATATTATCCCTAAAGAAGCGAGCAGTGGTGGCTGTGATGGAGAGGAGGGAGTAAAAGAGACAGAGGGAAAGCACAGAGTACTGCCATTAGAGAGGAGGGTTGAGGCAGCTGAATTGGGGTGACGCAGACTTTTCATTATCTGAAAGAACTGCTTCGGCAGGAACAGCATGAGACTTCATCAAACGCTTTTCAACTCGGATTCCTGATAAGCATTACATAACCTGTGCTTTGTGAATGCTGGCAACTGGGAACCTACAGAAAGACACAGCCAGCAGCAATGCACTCAGCTGGTTGCTTAAAAAAATAGAAAAAAAATCCGTCATTAAGCAGACAAGCCTATCTTTACCTTTCCCCCTGCTCCCTCAATCATCAGACACCTGGTTTTCATCACAGATTAATAAACGGAACCTTCTATCATTTTACTGTCCCACAGCCTTTTGGTAGGAATTCACGATGCTCCAAGTCAACATTGCCATGGTGCTTGAAATGTCTTTGCGTGTTTGTTCGGCTGCTCGAAAGAGCAGTGGCGAAGTGGGTTAGAGAGAGGGTTTTAGAGTGCATTTGTGTGCAACCTTAGAAACTTTGGTATGGCTTTGATTCCATTTGATTTGATAATAATCAACTGGAGAGCTGATGCTATT
Organism: Crypturellus tataupa; assembly: GCA_034781795.1. NCBI lineage: Eukaryota > Metazoa > Chordata > Aves > Tinamiformes > Tinamidae > Crypturellus > Crypturellus tataupa. The sequence goes on along the minus strand of JAWLRI010000847.1, from coordinate 788,117 downwards.
GCTCTAATGTGTTTCAGTTTTATAATAATAATTTAAAAAGTCTGTGTTTTATATTTCACTGTCTCCTGAAGTGATTATTTGTATCATTAACTGTTAAGGAAATATGCCTAAGCGCTTAGGAATTCTAATTAAACAGGCTCAGCTGGAGTGAATAGCTGGAGGATTTCACAATGTCGTTTTGAAATTGCAGCCAAGCCAAGATACCAGGGAAATTCTCAAAATTTCAAGTTCTATCATGGTGGGCATAGCCACTAAAACTTACTTATTTGTTTTCAAGTAAATGAATTTGTAGACTGTATTATTTCACAATCCTTTTGACAGTTTTTCCTCTTTTTTTACTTTCTCTCCATCCGCTCTTAAAAAGATGCATTCTTAGCCAAGCAAGCGGAACCTCTTTAACGTTTGCAAGCGATGTGCAGCTTGGAGGAATAAACTCCACAGATTTTAGGTTATTTAGGAGAGAAATTTGGTTCATTGCCTTTAAGAGTAGGGACAATCCTGATGAGCCACTGAGAGCAGTGGCATTGTCGGTAATTACTGGATTTGCCATGAGAATTTAAAAATAAAAACAGATATTAAATTCTGATGTAATATATTCTTTTCTGTGTAGGACGCTTATCCAAAAGCAAGTCAAAACTTTTGTGTATTGTGTAACTCTTTAATTCTCTGTTTATATGGTAAACACTTTTCTGTTTGGCTTTCCAAAGGCCATCACTCCCTGCCTGTCTAATGTACCGTTGCTAACAAAAACGACTGCAACCAGCCAGTAAGGAATACTGTCCTCTGGCCCTTTGTTTTTGCTCTGCTGGAGGAACACATGTGTTTCTCCTTTCGTCTTTTCTCTTTTTGCCTTTTCTCTTCAGGGAAAGGAAACCATTTGTACGTTGCACGAAGGAAAAGTGATTGAAAAGTGGAAGCCCATACTTTTCTCTTCAGCAAGCGGAGATCTGTTTTCAGTCTGATGTTTGGTGAAAGGAAGCTTCAGAGCTGTGGGACAGCTGCCAGGAATGTCTGATTTCCTTTCCGCCCACTCCTATGATCCTCCCTCTTGGCAGTGATTACTGATGACCACAGCTGTCATGCTAGGTCATGGTAAGCTGTCAAGCAAGGTAGTACATGTGATGTACAAGGCCTGGGCCTTGATCTGTGCTGAAGAACAGGATCTTAAATCGAAGCTGGTATCAGGCAGGCAGCTAGCAGCATCGGGCTGACGTCGCCTACCGGTCTGGTTTCTTTAGGAGATGGACAAGCAGAAGTTGTTTCTCTTGTTCTTTCTTTTTGGAACGTTTTCATAGCCAGTGATATCCTGAAGCACGGGGAGGGGTAGTAGTTTAGTCAGACTCAAAATGGCTAATTCCTCATTTGACAAGAATGGGTTAGTCCTTCCAGATGGCTGAAACTATAGATAGCATTTTAGGATGCTTTTGCCCAATAGGTATGTAATAACACAAAGAAGTGCATAATCATATTTTAATCATACCTGTTCAATCAGCAGTGTACAGATGTTATGCTACATATAGTACTCTGTAAGGATACGACCAATTGTCGACTCAATGCACGGGGCTACAAAACAGCATGGAAATGCAGACTTCAGAAGAGGATGGATAGCATTGTCAGGGACAGAACTTCTATAAATAGGACTTGCAGTCTATGTAAGGTAGTATTTTGTTTAGATTCACATGTTCTGTGCCAAGTGGATAAATGTCTTGTGAAGTGGTAGTATTTTACTATGTTTTATGCTGTGCTGACTCTGTAATGCACTTTTTACTGTAGCATCTGTTCCTCTTCTAACAGTGTATTAAACAAAGTGACTAAAATCTGTTAGGTGTTTGTTCTCTGTGCCATTCTCCAAAGGAGTAGGTATGTGTAGTGTGGTGTTTGTTTTAAAAGCATGTAAGAACACGTTGCTCTCTCTCAGAAAAAGGAAGATTGACACTCAAAAGACAGGAGGTCATAAGTGGTGGGATTGTCCATTATTTTCTGTAGAAATGTATTTCAGTCTTAGGCTAGTTTACTGAAAACACGTGCATTCAAAACAGCTTCAGGGTATGTCAGATGCTGAAGGTGATCCTGATTTTCTTCAGTTCTCATATAGGGTAATAGGATCTCATCCTTCTGTCCATAGTGCAGTTGAGGGGGCTGATCACCTTAGCAAGTCTCACCTGAATTTCATTTGGTATGATTTATTTCAGAATAGTAAACACAATTTTGGTTCTTCTCTGTTCTCAGAAAACACCTAAGTCCTTGTGAAAAATCTTACATAAAATTAAATTTGATTTATTAAGCTCTTACACAAAGTTAGGAGAAAATTCCAGGAATCCTCTGGATAGCAGCCTGTTTCTTTATAGATTTCTCCTGACTAAACAAGGCAATTAATGACTACTTTCACATGGCTGGGGCATCCACAGCTATGGCTAAGAGGGGTGAAAAAATGTAATAAATAAACAGGTCTGTCCACAAACCCTTCCTCAGGAAACCAGCATGGGAAGCACAGGCATTTAGAATGACAATCTAGCATGTTCTGCCAAAGAGACTTTCCAAAACAGCTGTAGAAATGGCTACAGTTTCCTTGAATGTCCATTTTCATAGCACTGTAGCCTCAAGTGTTTATATATTGATCTAATTGTTTTCTTGCTGTCAGCTGTATCTGTTGCAATTGCATAAAGTTTTAACCCACACAAATAACTCTGCTGTCCATGAACCCAGCTATCTTCTAGCCTCCCTTTGCTCAGGTACGGTAGTTTCTGAGACTGTGACAGACGCTGTTGTTTAGTCTTCTGGTGGGATACTACGTTTACTTCGTTTATGCAGAAAGCTTTTCCTAACTGCCCCATGCCTGAATCACTTGTGAATGAATATGCTTCCTCTCTTTGAATAATGGCTGAACCCAGTGGAAGAGGCAGTATTTGAATAACTGCATCGCCACGTAGAGTATCTCATGATTCCAACCCTCAGAGTCCCTGAGCTCTCTGAGCACATATTTATAATCAGCCTGGTGAATGCTCTTTCTGGCTATTTATCAGCTGTGAGGCTGTGTTTCCATTTTACAAGAGCAACTCTGTAATATAAGAATATGACATGTGTCATCATTAGCAGATTTTTTTGTCTCCAAGAACAGAAAGCTCCTAACATAAGAAAAAATAAACAGCCTTCCTTGTGTAATCTTCTCTTGTTCTCTCTTTTATGTTTGATTTTTTTTGTCTTGAAGAACTGTAATTACTGAGACACTGAGGGATTTCTGTACCTAGTCCTCATTGCCATGTTAAGAGCATTTAGCTTTTAATGTATTTGCAACTGGAGTGAAAGGACCTATGTCCATACTCAACAACCCAAACTCCCTTTTGGGAGGAGTTTCCAGGCTATTCTAGTTCCTGAACTGTTCCTAGGAGGAATTAGCCATAATGTGGATCTCTCTTACATGCTAGTTGGCCAGACCAAAACCGTTCTGGCACTTTTAACAGGAAAGGCATCTGATGTTGTTTAATTTACCAGAATATGTGCAGCCCTGAGCTATAGACAGATTCATATGCCGTGGTCAAAACAGAGAATCATGTTCCTAAGGTAAAACTTAGATGTCTATGTTTAAATTGCCTGTAATCACTTTGGTTTCTGAAAGCCTAGATGCAGTTAAAATTTTGCCAGTGAATTCATTAAGCACCACTTTCTGTATTCAGCAGTGATACCATTTTGGCAGGAACAAGTGTCTTGGTGGGAAAGCATAATCAAAATTCAGGAAATAGGCTTCCCTGGTTTGGCACCTCCTAAGGGATCCAAAATTTGGCCGGCCTATTCACAGAATCACAAAATGGTTAAGGTTGGAAGGGACCTCTAGAGATCATCTAGTCCAACCCCCCTCCTCCAGCAGGGACACCCAGAGCACGTGGCACAGGGTGGCATCCAGGCGGGTTTTGAAGATCTCCAGAGAAGGAGACTCCACAGCCTCTCCGGGCAGCCTGTGCCAGGGCTCCATCACCCTCACTGTCAAGAAATCCTTCCTCCCGTGGAGGTGGAACTTGCTGTGTTTCAACTTGTACCCATTACCCCTTGTCCTGTCACTGGCCGTCACCAAGAAGAGTTTGGCCCCCAAACACTTCAGATTGATGGGATCAGCTTGAGCATAAAACAGAACAGTTATGGCTGCTTTTATTTAGAAATATAGATAATGCTGGTGATGAAACAGTGAACTGTGTGCCGAAGGTCCTTTCCAAATGTTCAACGCCCTCTCTTTCACTTCAGATGAGGATGGTCTAGACCTGCATGGAAATACTTCAGGTTTAGTCTCTGCTCTAACCATCATCCAGAGAGAGGGATACGTGGATTTAAGATCCTTAGGTTGTGTGAAAACAGAGGAAACTGAACTCAGTGTCCTGTGTCCTCAGATAATGCCTGACCAGTATCGCTGTCTATCTGTTTAAGAGTAGGTTATGTGCAATAAATAGAAGTGAGTCCTTTAAAGCTATATGATCTTGTCTGTCTCAAGAGAACTTGTACTAGCAAACAAGGAAATTTCTAAAGTACACTGTGAGGAGACCTTCACCTTTATTTATTGTCTCTGCATGTGAACTATCTGTCTGTTTTCTGTAGTTCTCTGCATTTTATTTGTCTCTTGTCATGTCAGGCAGTTTTGCCCTCACATTTGTGAAATATCCATGGATGTGACTTTCACTTCTGATCTGGGTTCTTTAATCAGCTTCTCATTAATTGTGACTGATGATATATCTTCAACTTTCGCTTTCAGTGATAATGGACAAACATGCTGAATTCACGAAATAGTAAAGGATAGATGATGGTTCTTGACTATCATGGTTAGAGCTTTTAGGCCATCAGACTGAAGGTTAACTTCTATCATTATCCTGTCTTCATATTTTTTAATATAGTCAGGTAAAGCTGCTGAGTTCTCTCTACCTAATAATGTTGTATTTTGATTGACAGAGCATTTTTACTTTACTTGGGGCATAGAATAAATTAAAAAGATGTCAGCTTTTAAAAAATGCCCCTGGAACTGCATGGGGAGAAAAAAAAAGCTTTACAGTGAAGTCCCATCTACCAGCTGCTTGAGGGTGGTTTCTGATCTTATAAGACTCCATTTATCACATTTATTGCTTATATTATATTGATACCATAGCTCTATAGGATATAGAAAATATTGAAAACTTTTTGAAATCTGTGAACTAGCTCATATTTCATAACCAGAAACCAGAATCAATGCTCAGTTTTTAAAGTTTAGGTTCATAGATGTAAAATGAATCTGTCCAATTTCAATGGCGTATTTTTGGTGGATGACGAGGAGTTGATGAAAATGTTCAAAAAAGAACAGCATATTTTGATAGCTCTATTGTGAAAAGTGGACCAATCAGGTTCCCAAAATATTCAAGAAAACTATTATTAAAAAATATAAATTTATACTTGTTTGCTAGACATTCAATGAAACTTAAATGTCTATAGATTTCAGATTAATCCTACTTCAATAGTCTGACAAATTCCCAGGGTAAGATGTGCAAAAGATTTAACAGAGAACTACTTAACTACTTTGCAAAGAAGGGTCCTCTGCTAGCGTTAAGAATTAGATTAGAAATTACTATATTTCTCACAAAGAAGACATCAGTCACAAAGTTTTATTCCTTTGAGTGCCCTCAAAAGATCAGGCTGATCTGATTTGTGAGGAGTCCTGCTGACTCAGACTGCTGTCGGAAGGAGCAGAAGGCTGGCCAAGGAAATGTCTGACCTTCACTTTGCTGTTGACCGTCACACTGGTTTTCCTGACTGGAAGAGAGGCAGTGAACTGAGGTAGTTCAGGGGGGAAACGGAGCCCAGAGCTGTTGACCTCAGTCTAAACACAATACCGAAAAAGACAATAAACTCCAGGAGGAAAAACATAGTTGTGATTTACCTAGAAGGAAGTGAGAATATTAAATTCTTTCACGTAACTTCAGGAGGTATAATAGAGGAAATCTGCTGAAGGCAAACAGAAAAGACAGCTGTCTCTAGCCTGTGAGTCCTGTGACCCACACAAGTGTTGGGTATCTGTTATATATCCCATACATTGTAAATGATTAAATCAGTGATCACTCTGGGCTTATTGTTGCAGTTGTGCATTCAGATTGCTTTTCTATGTCTGGAAAAGCAGAGAGCTTATAAACTAACAAATTCAACCTAATTTATATGTTTGTCTGAATATACATTCAACTGGCAAAATTATAAAGGCATTAGTTTGGAAAAGATTTTTAATGTGAGTCACAGTGACTTGTGATCAAGTTCTTCTCTTTCTGAAGGTCTGCTTTCCCTGATTTTACATTGATTTCTTCTCCCTTCCCCTGTCTTTTCCATACTTTCATAAATATATTGTGTGAATTCCAAAAGAGAAAAGATTTTTTTTTTTTTTGCTGAAGAGTTCACAAAACTTTGGTACTTTTCCTAGGTATTTGCAAGATTTCCGCCTTTGTTGCTGATCTTTACCAGAGCTTGAGAAGATCTTTGTGTGGTCAGACTTATTAAGAAACATGGGAAAGGGGCCACAAACTCAGTTTATAACTGCGCAAGTTATAAATAGTAACTTACAGAATTGCACTCTGAATAGAAATTCTTTCATTTTACTCATTAAAGTATTATATTACTCTAGTTTCTGGGCTCTATATTACTCTAGGCTCTGGTTTCAATGTACCAGAAATGTATATCGTAGCCTTATCATATGCTTCGGTTCTTAGACACAGAGCTCAATTAACATATGTCAAGGGTAAGGCTTATGCTTCAGCTGGCTGACTGACAGCACCTATGCATATGTAGGGAACAGAACACACATTTTAGGTCCCTTAAAGGAGCTGTGTCCTGTCAATAATGTAAGTGTTTTATTCCTCTCCATTCTCTTCAGTTTGATATTTTTATAACCCTTATTGCAGACTAAATCTTCAGATATTTTGAACATATGAAGTTGTCTCCTTAAAAGGTACACGTTCATTTTAAAAAGTCATAAAACTGTGGATTTAACTGTTTATAGCTATTCCCTCCACAATAATAAATCAAAACAATCCATTCCTCCCACCAAATGTTACCACAAAGTAGACACAGTTCTGTTCTGAAAGTGAAAATAAATTTTACTCCTTTCTCCTAATTAATGCCATATTGATCTGTAATGGCAATTGATTTTGTATGTGTACCTTTTTTTGCATGTGTACCATTTTGCATGTGTTCAGTGCTTTAAAAGAAAATTCAGTGAAATTCTATTTTTTGCAATGTTGAAAGCAATTCTTCTAATTTCATGAAAAATAATAACTTTTGTCTGGATGATTCTTGTGACTGAATATGAATACATGATAGATTGAGTAAAAAGGTACAGTGGTATAATTCCTCATTTTCCTCGTGAAGTGCAAACAATCTTCAGAAAAAGTGTTTCCAGGGTTCACCATATGAGTATATTATCTGTTGTTAACTATTTTGTTTCCAATCCTCTTAATTTCGAGAGATCCAAATATCAAATGCATAGTAATTCTGTGAGAGTAAGGGCTTTAGATTCAAGCTCACTAGTGGGGTAATTTCACTAATCACTTCAGTGCCTTCCAAATGTCATTAAGGCTGAGGTTGTCTGGTGCTGCCTATTAGATCTATTGAGTCTGATAAATAGCTTTCTTTTCCTAAAGATATCATGTCAACTGTGAAGATATTACCAAATTAAAAATATTTGGAAAGTTCTCCCATTCTTCTTCAGAGAACACAAAGTTATTTTTCTGCTTTGTGAGTAATCTTGACTCTGAATTCATGAACATTTTCTGGCAGGAATACTACTGTAATTGTACGTTGACATAATAGGAGTGAAGATTTTTGGAGTTCCTTGTGTTGTGCTTCACATGCCTGAAGCTGTAAAACTTTTTAGTGCATTTTGACTACATTGCTAAGTGAATCTCTATCATCTGATGACTAAACTAGCTGATCAGTGAGACAAACGTCTCTCTCAACTGCATGCTGCAGGTGGTGAACATCACGATTGCAACTTGGGACCTATATCTGACAGTAGGCCCGGTGATCTATAGTATGCCTATGATGTGTGCTTAAAAAGGAGGGCATGCGTCATGGAAGAATAAGGTGATCCTTGGGAAAGTCATGTTCCAGTAGACAGTGTGCCCTGCAGTAGGACTGGGAAGAAAGGAAACAGGGCATTATCTTGGATTTCATGCCCCAAAGAGAATTTTGTACACTGTCAATTGCTCATCTGCTTACAGTATAAAATGAGAAAGTACAACTCCATGCCAGGTCTCCTGGTCATATTACTTTTATGTTGGATTTTCATGCAGTGTGTGTAGAAATGCACAATTGGTAACTTGTATAATCTCAATCTGCTCCATATTTCAAATTGTGGATAAAGTACTGCGTCACTGGTGCAGATTCTGGAGAAGATAAAAACATAACCAAACCCTAGAGGAAAACTAGCTAAGGGATTTGCTTTACAATGCTAAGAAGCTAAAGCAGGCACTCAGCTGGGAGGGTGGACTGAGTATTTTGTGCAGAAGATCAATATTCCAGTTATATTTCCTTCTTCTTCTTTAGCTCCTCCCAATATAGGCACTGTTAGGCAGACAATATGGAGAGTATATTCACCTTTATTTTTGATTAGTGTAACTTTCTTCTTTTGGATAATCTAAATTAAATGCTCTTGTGGATTCAGCTATGAAAGTTCAGACTGTAAATCAATCCCAGCTGTGCATGTAAAAGAAACCTCATTGTAAACTGAGCGTCCCACTGCCACAGAGCAGTGCTGGCACTTGCTGAGGGATGTTTGGTCTGCTAACAGACTGGAGCAGTACAGGGAGTACACGATGACTTATTAGAATACGTCTGAAGAGTAATGACTTATAAAGACTCACAATAAATAATAAATGCCCAAGTCGATATGCTTTTTAATGAATATTTTAATGGTTTCTTTTCCCCAGTCGAGGCCCTCAGACTTCTTAATACAGGCACAGAATGAACTCTTTGTGCAGTGGCTGTCTCTCTCCATCACTTTTTGTTTTCTTCTCGCCTGTCCCTTACTGCTGCCTGCCACTGCCTCACTCTACTTCCAGCTGTGAGGGCAAAGTTTACAGCGTCTTCAAAACCTGCTGTTTGTTTTCTTTGCTTGGGGAGAAACTCCATGAGGCAGAAAGTAAAGTACATGCCCTAGCCCGTAGGAGTGCCCAGTGCAGCAGGGAGAGCATTTGTGGAGCTGAGCCCTCCTCCACACACCAAGCACGAACTGGGAATCAGCAGAGCCGAGGCCACCTCTGCCCTAAGACCCTGCTATGGGCTGTCCTGGTGGCATGGGGAAGATAACTGGATAACGTTTGAAACTCTCATCCAAGGCACACCACAAACATTTTTACATGAAAACCATGTACTTCAGAGCACCTGTGTTCTCTCTGTAACTCCTCTTTGTGGATACATTCTGTGCCAGATTTAGGTTAGCTTTTTTGTTGTTGTTTTTTTCCCCTCACTTTCTAAAAACTCCAAAGGTGCTCTGCATGATGGCAACAAACTTTATGTTCTGCACTGCTGATCTACAGTTTTCTATAGCATTATCAAATCTGAGTGGATGTTCCCTATCAAACTGCTTTGTGTTAACATTCACTTGTGCTGGCAGATTATGCTTAGCCACCTTAAAATGGCTAAGAACTTTATTTTTAACTCGGGCCGGAATATTTCCTAAAGGAACCTACAGTCTGGGATGGAGTCCAGATGTAAATTTGAGATGGCTAAAATGGAAAGTCCTGATTTTTTATTAAGCATGCCATTCAGAGTGCAAAACGAAGTGTGAGCAGAAGAAAGCATGTTGGCACGGCAACTGCAAGTATAATTTAATGTAACAGGTTTTGATTCTGAACTCAGAGAGGAACTATTTGTCCTAAGAGTCAGCTTGTATACCATAAAAGTTTTAAAAGACAGCAACTCATCTTCACTAAAGACCAGCAACCAAAGAGATGGGTAACCAGGAGCTCTTTTGCAGCAAAAGAATTTAATTATTCTAGTGCCTGTTGTTCTGGCATAGATGGGAAAAAGGAATTACTTCAATAATGTATCTATTGGTCACATGATAAGCTCCTGCAGGCAAGCTCTTAAGCAGAGGTGCTTTTTTTTCTGTTATTTTTAATAAGGTCTGCAATGTCTGTAGGACTATAAGGTGTAATGAGGCTGAGTACTTGGCACAAAAATACACACAGCATAAATAACCAAGATTAAAATTTAGGCTTTAGAAATTTCTGTCTCCCACATCTGTGATGAGCCCCCTAGATCACACCAGAGCTCAGAAATGCTGTAACTGCATGTCTGCTGCTTGTTACAGCTATTCAACTAAACAGAGTAGTAGAAGAAGCGAGCATGGGAAAGAAAGCTGTTTTCCAGATTAGTTTATTAAAGGTTGGAGCTAGTGGACAATAGACTAAATTGGACATCTGAAGCCAGGTATTTGGATTTAAAAGATGTCTTCTTTTCCCTTTCAAGATTAACTACTCTGGAATCCCAAGTGCGGCACTGGCTGTGCAAGCCACATCTAAACACCTGACTCCTTAATTTCTTCATCCATCTCCACAGGAAGAAGCAAATTTACAAGCACAAATGGCACAGACCACTTCCCAGTTTTTATTACGCAAGAAAAAAAAGAAAGAGCACCGATTTTGAGAATGTCTTTGATCTTGCTTAATTGCAATTCAACCTCTAGACTACAGATGCTTGAATAAATTTGGCAGTGTTATAATCCTTGAGAATGAACAGAATGATTCGTAAGCATGAATCAGAGAATTACAATGGGTAGGGTTCAGGTCATCCTGCTGGAAGGCAGATAAAGAGGAGCTGTAGGTGTTGCACGCACGCGATGACCCCGAGTTTTGCAAGGTCTTTTCCCCTGGCTTTTTGCAGGTGTCTCCACAGAGGAGTAGGGAAAGGGATTGGTACTCGTGACCTGCATATGCACTGGAGATGAGAAAATCCTCTGCCGTGTAGATGCCTGTGAAGTAAAATTTTTTTGGTCTTCTGACCACATAGACATGCTCTAACAAAGACAAATTTTCATAACTTCAGATATGCAGGAAACCAAAGTGCAGCTTCCCTTGCTGCACTAGGCTTTGTTGTTGTTGAAGACTTGCCTGACCCAGTCCTGTAGCTCTTTGTACATTGCAAAGAAAATCTTTTTAAAACCCACAAGACTGGAGTTGCCTTAATTTCTGATGCTGTGATTGCTGGCTTTATTTGGAATGTATGGCCTGGTTTTGGCCTATGCTAACATTCCTTTGTCTGTCAGCACTTCAATATTTTCTTTCTTTTAAAAGAAAGGTGTTTAAAATTTTCTCAGTGCTGCTGAAAGATTTCAATAGATAAATGCTTAACTTGTAACATGTATATGCATATTCCTTGGTTCCTCCACGACAATGACATGACCTGAATTATTTCATAGCCCTCTTTTATATGGGTCTTCCTTTTATGCTCTTGATGAACCTTCTGAAGTTTTCTCCTGTTAATGACTTTTCCACCCAAAACTATGCACATGTGAATTTTTTGGTTGAATAATGTTAACTGGAATCTGTCCCATTACCTTCTGTAATCACTGGAAAGAGTCCCCATTGGACCAATCTTTTGAAAGGTTCCTTGCAATGCTAGTAATATTTTGACTGCTATGTTTTTTCTTGTTTTAACTCTGTGGAATATAACAGGAAGCAGTAGTATCTGTAACTGGAAAAATTCCTTTAAGTGCATGCACTGCAAATTGCTGTCTGTTTACAATATATCAGGTAGATGCTATACTTAGCTTCGTCACAGAGGTAAAGAGAACACAGTGGCTTAAAATTACATCAAGAAAATACCAAAGGGAAAAAAAAACCCTTTTCCTTCTATTTAAAGAATGCCATGTATCACTTCCTTTGGAGGGACTGAGAAGTAATTATTGTATCGGCATTTCCTCATAGTGTGACTCGATTGACAACAGGTTATGAAGGTCCAGAATGGAAGAATTTAAGCCTTACTACTATTCATAGTTTTTCTGTACGTCCTATAATATGCCTTCTCATTAGCTAAAAGTGTAGTTTCTGGAAATTTCCTTCAAGAGTATGGTTTGATTGGAAAAAGGAGTCAGAAATCAATTGCCCCATTCCACTGTGAGTGCAGGCAGGATAAATAATAATAAGTAGTATACATTTGGTTTCCCAACTATCAGTTCTTTTGTAGTCTTTACTGAGTTCAGGAACTTCAGGAAGTTCACATAAGGCTGTACCTTGTTCTTTTAGAGGTAATTAGTAACATGGTAGTAGAAAGGGTTAAGTGATGCCACTGACTTGCTTTATTAATATTTCTACTGTTGACAATTGCTAACCTTTATTAGGCAGAGACTGGAATATTTGCCTTAATTTAATCATAGCTAATGGAAAGACATTTTCCTGCTGCCCTCAGGACTAGTAATTGTTCTAGGATTTTCCTTTGGGCCATTAATATTCCTGCCAGGATATTTGGGACACTGTTTAGTTGGTTCCTGAATAGAACTTTTTGGCCAAATGGACAAGGACATATTTTAACTCCTGCTTTGGAATGGAACATTCTGCAGCCTTGAAGGCCACGTGTAGCTTTAACATTTGCTAAGGACCTATGTCATTTTGATTTGTGGTTTGAGAGCTTTACTTCATCTCATTCTATGTTTACTGGATTTAGAAACCCACACATGTCCAATAAAACAGGAGTGCAGGTGACATGTTTGGTCTCAAACTCCAGGCTCAAGTATGTTTTCTCTTACTCTGTGTTTTTTATATTTTCCTGCTTCTGCAAATTCAGTAAAAGGTTCTATTTTTACATAAGGTACTTTTGATTCTAAATGAATAAGATTTTGGGGGGAAAGAAATATAGAAGTTGAAACTCTAGAGAAATTTGCAAAGAGAGAACCCATAAATTCGTAATTTGTTGGAAAGACAACAGAAATCAATGGCAGAAGTTATAGCCCTTCAGCAAAGGACTGGTATGCTAAGTATGACATTATTTTTTCACTTGATATAAATCTAGATGGAAAATGGATATAACTCAATTTAAAATTAGATTACCTGAATGGAATAGCTCCATTTAAAATTAGATTACCTGAAAGCAAAATTGTTTCTAAACATCTTATGAAAAATCCCACTTTCCAAATAGTTTTTAATATACACATTTTGTGGCCTTCGGATATTTCAGTAATGGTGTTCCTGATCAAATAGAATTGCTTCCTGAGGAAAAAAAAAATCTTTACATTGATTTTTTTTCTCATTTGACTCATTATGCTTTGTTGTTGTTTGCTTTTTTTTTTTTTTTTTTTTTTGTCCTTAATTCAGGAAAAGTCCACAGTTGGACTTAGCGTGACCCTAGTGACTGTTAGGGTTAACGATATTTTAAGTTTTAATTGTTATAGGAGTATTTGAAATAAGACTTGTTTGTTTTGATGTAATGTGCATTTGCATTTTATTTTGCATAAAATGTAGTAACTCAGCAATATTGCTTCCAAAGGTATTTCTGCTGGTTTCTTATATCTAAGTGCTTCCTGGGCATCTGCATGGCTTCAATTCCAATGAAAAGTAGTTTAGCTGTTAGTAATAAGTCTGGTCAGGGATGTTGTGTGTCTTCGTTTTTAGACGGATTTTATTTTAACACATAGGTGTTAGATAGTCTAACTATCTAAACTTGGCACAAAGCATATATCTTGGCTGGCTTTTCCATCTCCTTTATAGACATCTACAGAGAGCAATGGCAATTCAAAGATATCAATATAAAAATGATGGCAACAGATTTTTTTTTTAAAACTAGAACAGGACATGACTGAAGCAAATCAAGAATGCTGCAGAGCCTTTGTGTCAGACCTCCAAGACAAGAGCAGGTGGTTGAGGAGTCAGCAATATGGCATAAGTGCTTTGAGTATGATCCGAATGAGCATAATTGATTCACTACCAGTGATATCCATATACTCTGTGGGGCCTTTATTCCAGTGACTGCTGCATTGAGACATAAATCAGAGTAGAGGGATATTTCTACTCATTTTGATCAATAAGGTGCATCATTTATGTGTGAGATGCATGGGTCTATATTTACTCAAGATATCTTAGAGACGTTTCCTTATTTAAGAGTGAATTTTGGAGAAAATGTTTAGGCAAAAAAAAAGGCATTCAGCAGTCCTTGGATTTTTTGCATGGCATTAATTTGCGTGGTACTACATGATTGTGTCTGAGGGATCCTTATTTTCTGTTGCATTCTGCATGACAAAATCACCAAAATCTCCCCCCAAAATCATGTAACAAATGGCCTGAATATTCAGAGGCAACTGGAGCACAGGCTAGAGAGAGGGAATAGCTAATAAGTTTTCAAAACCAAATTATGACAAAGCACTCTGACATTCTGCTGTCAAAGCTAAGAGGTCCACAGATACAGGAGACCCATGAACTCTCCTGCCTCTGCATTACTTAGTTTTTTGGCAGTGTCTTGAATGATATTCTTATAAAAAAGCTAAGGAAATGTGTTTTCCAATTTACAGAGTAAATGCAAAGCTGAATGAAAAGTTAAACTTGTAGAACAGCTATTAAATTTTATTATTTATTTAAGATGTATTGAAAAAGTTCTACAGGGAGTTGCTCTTGATTAAATATTGGTAATTTCAATGAGTGATCAGGATGAGGGAGTAATATTATACTCAGTAAATCTGCATGTGACAGGAGATGAAGAGATTATGAACATGTGGAAAACAGAATCCCAAGTGATCTTGACAAATTGGAGAGATCACTGTGGAAAAAAAATAAGCAGCAACTCAATAGAGACAAATAAAAAGTGTTAGACAGAAATGATCAATTGCACAAATATAGAATACTGCAACAAAATAGGCATAGTCCTCTGAAAAAGGCCTGGAAGTTAAAGTGCATCAAATTAAATATGATGCAATATGTTATTAAAAAGCTAAGTGACCAATGTATATATATGAAAACTAGAATAGAGCTGCAGAAATAATCTTCATGTATCTTACCTTGGTAAGGACTCAGGAACTCTGTAGCCAAGAAAAACTTGACCAAACTGGGGTCATTAAGCCTTCAAAAAGAAGATGGGAGGAGTCATGAGGACAATTAAAGTGTGAAAAAAAAAACCTGTTGTAAAGAGGAAGGGAGTAATATGCCCTTTTTCATGGCAGACATAATAAGAAATAATAAGCTAAATTACACTAGGGAGAGTCAGAATAGTTATTAAGAAAATCTTTCTAAACATAAACATAGCAAAAGCCTGGGGAGGTGGTGAAGTCACCATCATCAAGAACAAACATCCGTCCTAAGTCACACAAATATTGATTCTGCCTCGAGGACAAATCCAATGACTTTTTAAAGTCCCCTCCTGCTTTATGTTCTATAAAAAGTTATAGATATAGTTCTATAAAAAATTATAGACATAAAGACAGGAATAGATTTTGCAACTACTGCTCATCTTGACTGGTGTGTAATGAGGAGAGTTACTGACTTTTGTAGATCCGGTCACAGAAGAGTTTCTTTATTCAACACAAACATTGTTTACTCATCTATACAAACTAGATTTGGTGAAGTTATTGTTTAACATTCCTGTCATGTGAAGTCTTTTGCAAAACTTACATTGACATATGCCTGGAATTATTTTAAGCTCCATATTTCAGGTTAGTACAAAATGAAACAAATAAATCTGTAACTTCTGAAGTGAGCCGATCTACTTCAGAAATAAGGTCAGTTCTTGCTTAGTGGCCAGTGGAAAGTTTGGGGAAAGGAAAGGTGTCTGAATCATGCCACTTAAGGTTTATTTCTGCTGTCTCTGGCTACAGCAGTTTCAGAAGCCCATTATAGCAATAAGGGACCTATAGAGCACTGATTCAAAGGGGATGACCAAAGGGCCAAGGAATGAACTGTATACGTTTCATTCCCCTGTCTAACTGAAACACTCTATTTTAATATGGACCTGATACTCTGTAGTGTTACTTGAGCACTGCTATTAGTCTGTCATTTGTTTTGGCCAATAATGAAATGCTTAAAGAAAGCAGTGGTACAGAAATATTGGTCTTATCCAAAAAAGTATATATTTTTTCTGAATATTTGGGGAAGCTTGCGAAACTCTTCATACCTCTCTGCTCCTTGAAGTCTGTGGTAACTTTCTGCATTCTGCTTCCTTACAGCTTTAAGTACCACATGGTACCAAATTACTGTAGCAGAGGTTGGGAAACCTCTGTTTAGCAGGTCTGGTTTATGGTTATGCTAAAAATAGAGGTGAAATGTGTAACTCATTTCAAGAACAATTTCTTCACTGAGATCACAGGATCATTTAAAGCTGTCCAAACACTTAGGGTGAGTGTCCAGATAGTCTGGATTTTTTTTTTTTTTGAAAGAAGTTTGGAAGAGAGACAAGTTTCTCACTGTAGATGATTCATATCTTTATGTCCTGGTTTGAAGTGGTTCACCACACCATGGTCACAGCTCCAAAAATGTCAGGTGATCATCAGACATTACTCCTGTGTGTAGCTCTAACACCGATTGATTTTTCCAACTTTCTAAAGTTTTCATAACTCACTAACCTCTCCCCCCAAACACAAACAATTTAGGTTCAAGAACAAGCATTAGGAAACTGTTTACGAAATAATTAGTATACCAATTTTCCCAATAAACAAAACTTTTGAAGCCAAAACTCTAGGGACTTAAGTGTAGAGCTACTGCCCTTCTTGTGGGCTTTTAAAGCACTTTTCCATGCTCCCTTGCAAAGTTTTTATCTTTCGCAGTTTTAAATCTTTTTGTCTAGACAGCAGTAAGTAACTGGCATACCTTTCCATCAAGAATGGTGTAGTTAAGTCTTTCAGATAAATATAGCTGGATATTTAAATATAAAAATAAATGGCTAAAGCTCTGCTTATCAGTAGCATCTGTCTCGTGCTTGATGTGTACTTCTCAGAAATATTCTAATACCTACTGAAGCTATATTTAAGCAACCTTGTTTCTGCTTTGGCGATCGCATGTCATGAGCTGTCTATATTGTTGATTTTGTTGCTAAGCCCCGCTGTGAGTTCTAGTTTCCAGTGCTTCAGGTTACACGTTTAAACCAGACCTCCCAACTGTTTTGCACCGCTCTGTATGTCCCTATCTACTACAGCTGATACTCTGGAGGCCCTCTTTCCACACTGGTCCACACTGGCATGAAAAAATGAGTGTAGAGAGGAGTTAGGATTACACATTTTTTGTTTACAGTACTTGTCAAATTCCTACTCTGGAACCATTACTCAAAGGAAGCCTTAGGAAACATATCGGGTGGATGTGGTCAACAGATCAGCTCCTGACACCTTTCCCTATTCCTGAAAAATCCAACCATTTTCACAAGCTCTTAAGGAACAAAGAATGGAAAACAAAAACTAGGAGGCATCAAAGCTGGTAAACCAGAGGATGAGGGAGTAGAAGTTTTCTTCAAAACTCTATTTATAAGCCTTCAATTTGGTCTCTTTCCTCAGGACAGAGAAAGAAATATTTGATCTTACCCACGTTTCTTTGGAAGACTATATTTAGGCCCATTTGCATTACATTACTGGAAGAGAACTCTCAGTACACCTGTGAGGTCTCAAGTAACTTCCAATATAAAGCAGCCTGCAACTTGCATGGACATTGGGCTAGCCCAAATAAATTGTGCATGATGACATATCAGTCAGCATGATAGAGCCTCACTGCTGCAAGTAGAGACCCCTCATACACTGTGTTATGGAAATTACTGTTCTGTGCCAAGAAACATTATGATACTCCATCAGGCCCCAGTTATTTAACTCTCTGTGAACCTTTTCCATATGTGACTACAAGGGTTTTGTTCCATCTATGCAACAACTGTATGATGTTTTAATGCATTGTATTTTTTTGGCAATATATTATTATATCTTTGATTAGAGCAGTCACTGCATTTTTTTTTTTGTTCTAAAAATAAAAACAAACATCCTTATTATCAAGAAGGCTAGGCACAGTATTACTGAAAGGTAGACTTTTTTAAATCTCTGTTGTGTCCCTACATAGTACTGCCTGTATTCTAGGCATATGTTTGTGTGCACCTATTTTGCCCTTTGGTCATGCAGAAGTCACTGTTTTTCAGGATGCAATAAAATACTGTTTTCTTAAGATTTGTTTTTGAGGAGTGAAGGCCAAAGGAGAAAAAATTCCAAGTTGAACAAATCCATACCTGGAGGTTGATTTCACCTTAGAAAAGCTGCTTGAAACTTCATATACCTACTGGTTCATTGATCTGCATGCCAAAGAGATCTGGTTAGTGTTGATTTACAGATTCTACATTGTTTAGGAGATTATAGTCTAATTCTTCTGCTGCCGTGGCTAGTCAGGGCATGAACTATAGTTATAATGATAGGCACTCTGTTTCTGGATTTTAGCATGCCAGGCAAGGAAGTCACTTCAAAGAAAAGCTGAAACACGTGGAAGAGGGAGTTGGGGAGAAAACACCGGGAGGAGGAAATTAGATTGACCTTGGCTTACTAAAGAATTGTATGCAGTGATGCACATATGAACGCAAGCATCACTGAAAGGATAGTGTGAGGTGAAAGTGATATGTGGCTTTTATTAGTGGAGTTATAAAGTGGCAAAAATAAGAAAAAGGTAGCTGGAGACAAAATGGTTCCATTTAAATGGGAAATTGTTTTGTTGCCCATGGTTGCTCATTTAGTATTTGCATTATAGTGATGTTCAGGGTCTGCGTTGAGATGGGCAGATATGGAGAAGCCATGCTGCACTTCTATAATAAAAGGTTACCGGGCTTTCCACGTGGCTGTGTAGGGCTGGCCAGGGTACAAGGTAGGAGTCCTAGCTTGCAAGGAGAACAGAGGGCAGGAGCTTAGTGCCAAGGATTCAAAAATGTTCTTGAAATGATTTGGTAACCAGCAGATTACGAATGTTCGAAGCTTCTGTATGTATTTGCTTTCATGCAGATCTTTTCTATTTTTTTCTTTGTTTTTATTTTTCTCCTTTCCTCAAAAATACAGAGCAAGGCCAACCTGGAGATTTCAAGGACCACTGTAATTTAAGCACTAGATATTTTGTTAACATTTGGCTCTTTCTCATCTCTTACTGCTAGCTCTTCCACATGCCATCACAGCACTCTCAGGTGGAATATATGAAGCTCTTGCTGTGGACTTGGAATATTTCTTTGTAACAAAGAACTTATTGCCTACATTCTATCTTCTTTTTTAATAACTTAATTCTTGAGCAAAATACAATCCCATTCACTGGATATTAAATATTTAAAATTAATTTTTATATGATTATAGGATATGAATTTTTAATATTCTAAATTTTTTCCATAATTATTTCTGGGACTAATTTTTGGTTTGTTGCTGTAGTCTATTCTGTGGCTTAATGACATAATTTGATCAAATTAAGCTTGATCATACTCATTTGTATCTGAAATAGGCAAATATCATGGTGAGGACTGAGTTTCTAACACGATATTTACACTTCTAAAACTTAAAGATAACATTCTGTGCATTTTTAATAGATGAAAAGGAAGTCTTTGTTCAGGGTTCACTCAGCAAATTTGTTCATTAGAGCATTTTTTTATGTAAGCACTTTTTAATTGAGACTTACATAGAAAAGAATCAGTATCAGTTTAAAGATTAACAAATTAAACCAGATAATAAATTTTGATACCAATTTGTGAAACATAAAAGCTGACTTTTTAAAATAATTTAGATCTTGATTCACCATTTCATCCTCATTTGAAAGCATTTCAGTTTCTATCCTATTGGATTCACCCAACATTTATTTGCTCCCCTATAAATCTGTTTCTTACAACTGATTGAGACCAATTTTGTTTCGCAAAATGCATATAAATCCTGTGTTATGAAAGCTAGATTTCTTATGGGAAGCTTGAATTATCTGAAAGCCAAAGCTTTCTGATACATTTGCATTGTAGCTGCACACATGGAAATTATTTACTTTGTGAAAATGAGGAAAACATGATTAAATAGAAATTTCTCTGACATAGGCTTTGTAGATTCCCTTTCTTTTCCTCCCCTTCTCTCACGTGTCTGTCAGTTTTGGATTCAGGGGTCAAAGAGGCTCAGTTTGGGTATTAAATTACAGTTGTTACTACTTTGGAAAGGAAAAAGCTAACTGAAAACGTGGAACCTTTTTACTCCTCATTTTTACATAGTAAATGTCCACTCAACTGAAAATACATGGATGTAGCTTCAATGTCAAAATAAAAGCTATCAAAAGCACAATAGGTTTAAAAGTAGAGAGGTGTATGTAAAACTGCTTAATCTTTTTACCTGTTAAATGTGATATAATAATGTTGATATACCAATAATGTTGATATGTTGTTAGGTATAACAGCTATTTAGAATTTTATATTTCAGATAGAGAGTCCATCTATTTTAAAATTTAATCCTTGCATAATATTTGATGTGTGGAATGGGATTATTGATACAAGGACACTAATTAGGGAGCTGTAATTCAGGAGGTCCTGATCATGTACATTATTCTGACATATATATTGTCCCTCTGGTAACAGTGTTAACGCTACTTAGACATGTGCATCAGGAAAAGGGAAGGTACCTCTGGGAGCTCTGGAAATCAATCTCCTATGTAATACCATTTTTATAATGCTGTAGAAGGAGAGGGTTTACACATTTTTCCATTTATTAAGTTGATCATAAAATATTCCAGCTCTGGAATAGTTTGGCTCTCTGGGGTTTTCATTCTTAAAAAAGTGTGAATAATATCTTTCCCTGAAATTGAGCCTTAAAGTGCTTTTCAGTTCTTAGTGCTCACTTAAAATCTTAGGTAAACTGCCTATATTCAGCTGCACTGAATCCTGTTTACCTTACGCAGGGATTATTTCTGCACCTCCTGAAATGCAAAACCTGCTGTGGCAGGAGAGAAAAGGCAGTCTTGTGACTGCAGCTCGGACCTAAAGCGCACGTGCTCTCTTCAAGCCTGATTTCTTTCAGGTAGTGAGAGCAAAAGCTGCATTTAAAACAAAAAAAAGAAAAAAAGAAAAAAAGATTGGCCTTGGGCAGGCAGGTGAACTCATTTTTTTCTCCCACTTTACTCCTGGCTTTGTGATCATAGTCTACACATAATCAGGCACTCTGCATGCCCCAAACAGAGCAATCTTTTATGGCGTTTCAATGAATCCTACAGCTCTCTAACTTCACTTCCTTGTCTTCGCCAGACTTTTCAAACTTTCTGCGTGTTAGGTTCTAAGAATTACTTTTAAAGCACTCCATGGTCCTAATTTGCTGCTTGGGAACAGAAAATCATTATACTAGCAGAGAATTATTATACTATATGGTAATAGAGAATGTTATATGGAGAATTGTTAATTAATACTGCTTAAGGTACAGTATTCTACCATTCTAGAAGACAGGCAATTGACGGAAGAGCAAGTTAAAATCCAATTAAAAGTACTAGAGTCTGGCAAAATGTAGCTACCAAATTAAAACCACCCCGGGGATATTGATCTCATTCTTGAAAAATGTTTAAAAGGATTTCTAGTTCTTCAAAACAGAACGTTTTTTAGGTCTCCTTTTGTGCAACTTCTGCAGAAACTGACTTTTTTTGCAGTACAGTATGTCCTCCCCAATGCTGATGTTTGGACATGGCTTTAGCAATGACTCAGAGTTCCAGCTATTGTTTCACTAATTCCCCTTCCTGCTGTGCTGGGGGTTTCCCCTGTCATCTATTTCCCAAGTAATCAGCCAGACCCACTGCTCTTCAGTTCATAAAGTCCAAGAGAAGACCACAGATTGGGGTAGGACGGCTACTATATACTATTCATGCAATTCTAACATTGAAACTATAAACACTTCAGGTAAAATAATGGTTATTTACCATTCCATACCTTTCAGGAATTCCAAATATTATGAGGCATCCATGGAGGAACAGATATGTTACATAAGGATGCAAAGAGGCTCAGCTTTGGTGTAAGTGCTTCCTTCCATTATCAGAGTATCATGTGGCTCTATATGGTTTCTTCTCATGAGAATCCCACTGTTATTTCTGCAGTTTGCTTGAGGCCATCAGCCTCCCTTGTCTTGTGGCACAAGTGGCTATGATGGGAAAAGAACTGGGCTGAAACTGGAAGACTGGCTAAGGCAACTCTCTGAAATGTGTGCAGTGTCACAGACAGCCACCAGCGCTGGAACACGCTATGCCCTGGCCAAACGCTAGCAAGCTTTATAAAGCAGGCCTTTCTCCATATCTAGCTTCATTTTATGACAGCTATCATCTGTGCAGCACACAAGCCAATGTGATGGGGCAGTTACTATGAGCTTTTCAGATACACTTCATCTCATCCCAGCTAATGAGAATAGCCATTACATGTGTTCAGAGGTGTCCCTGACTTACAGCAATGCCCATATCTCATATGTTTGCAATCTCCCTTGCATGTGGATATTTCCAAAAGATATTTTTGAAGTATTTTTTTCTTTTTAAACCATCTCTTTATGTTTCTTATGAAAAGGCAGAAGAATTGATTCTTTTGCCCTGTACGTGTATGTGCCTTTTTCTCGATAAACAAACATATGTGTTTCTATTATCTTTTCTCTTTCACCTCCGGTTACAGTTAAGCCATTTAATCATCTGCAAACACAGATTATTAACTCTTTTGAGAGGAACCTATGTGCCCTTTACGTGCCTTGAAAAGTTCAGGGCACTCTGATGTACCATCAGATACTAACATTCATCTTAAACTATATTAATCTAACGATATGATTGTATCTTTTCCTTATGTCCTTAACCTTGCACCTCAGCAGCAGTTTAAATTCAATTAATTTCCTACTTAATACTATCCTCAGAGACGGCCTAGGAGGTGGAATGAAGAGGTTTCTTAGTTTGACTGAAACATTGCTTGGTCTTTGTCTTCATTTTGGGATACTTTCAGCATAAGACATAGAGATTTTCAGTTAAGTGCTTTTGTGGGCACTGGTGGTAAATTGTGACAATATTAAATATGATTGCTGTACTTCTTTGAGGCTTAAATTTTCCAGAGGTTGTTTTGATTTTGTGCTGCTTACAGAGTTTGGATGCTCAGTATAACACAGAACAATGATTATTAAAACAAGCTGCTTATAAAATGTGCACTTAGTCAGCTGGAAGCTTGCTGGCTATTTCTGCTGCTGTTCTCAAGTTCCAGAGTTGCACATGGAATTGGGTTAATTTCTCAGGAGTCTTGCAGTAGAACTTGACATGTTTTCTGCTACATATCTTCATCCTCCAAATCAACCTGAAAACAAATAGGATCTGTTTATTTGCTGCTTCTCCCAGATGATACTTTTGGCTGTCACAGAAGATTTTGCTTTATATCCCGAGTAAACATAATACTCTAAAACACTAATCAGCTAAGACCAGAGATTATCTTATGTGCAATAAAGTCAATCGCACACTTCAACATGCAACTTGAAGGGAAAAAATAGATTTTTCAATCCAAGTATTTAAGTGTAAGTATTTTCAAAGTCTTGTGGTAGATAATGTGCATGTGTGTGTGCCTGATCTTTGGTTCAATAGCTTTCCCCCATTCTCTGTTTTTAGCATTGAATTATGGGTACAGAATCACAAACAAAAAACTAAACAATAGCAGCAGTATGAAAATTAGTGTGTGTACCCACACCTACAAAGTTACTCCAGTCAATCCAGAAGATGTGGGAACTTCTATTGATGGAAAGGCTGATTCATACAATTCTCCTTACCCCAAGAGTACAACAAACAAAAGCACTCCTGTATGCAAGTATATTTGGAATCTGTCCACTGAACATGCCAGGTGCTAACTAACAATACTCTAACGTGTATTTTTATCAGAAAAACAAAATGTGATATTTATGAATAAAACTCACAAAAAACAAAGCTCACAACATGTTCTGTTGTCAGTAGATCAGTCTTTAATAGAGAGGGTTAACTGCAAAAAGGAAGCGTGATCCCAAATGCAGAGAAGTGGCAATTTTTACCCATCCTTTTTGTTAACCCATGGAGATGGACTAAACAGTAACAGATATGCAGCTTGTTGAACTGTTCAGTCTGTATTGTAATTCAGACCATGACACCAATAGTTCAAGGCCGTTCTGACTAGGCGTGCGCCTAGAGATGAGCACGAGCTCCAGGTGTTCTGTATCTGCTCTATAGCAGAAGGCAAAAACGTGTGAAAACAAGACTGTGATCCAGCACTGAGCCCCTGAGCCATAGCTCACTGACAGGCTGATTGCTGCCATCTTTGATGGATCCTGAAGCAGAAACATGAGGAAAAAAATTGAAATAGATATCTGTATTTCTAGTGACTCAGGCTTTTAGAAAACTTAATTCACAGAGACATTGTGATTCAAGACTTGCAGCATTTAAAGTATCTTTTGAATTTCATTAGTTACCATCTGGGTAATTTTTCTCAGTACTTACAGCTTGCATTGGGCAAAATAAATTGTTAGTACGATGAAGTGTACTTACACCCTCAAACTTAAATCTAAATTGAAAGTCTCGGTTCCCTGTATTCTCAGGGAAAAAGGAACTTTATATTACATAAAAGTCTGTGCCTTTCTATCAGCAAAGAGGAACCTCTACATTGGGACTTTAAGGATCTTAGGTTAGGTCCTTAATATTAGGCAGCATTAGTTTATTCATCTAAGTTCAGTTCTGCTGACAGCACCATAGGTTCACTTCTCTGTTCTAAGTTTCCTTCATGGATTTCCTTCCTTATTTCTGTGTTTAGTCTAATTTGAGTTTGAAAGGTAGTAAAAAGAAGCCTTGGTTGGTAGGTAACTTGTCATTTAGGACAAGCTAGGCCATTTCAAGGGTACACCAAACAATGTAGGGACTTCCAAACTGGGTTTCTGAGTAATGACTAGAACTATGAATGAGTGAGTCCCTAATTAGTGTTGCTGGCTGTATAGCTGACTTGTGTCTTTTATGGTATCCTCTGTAAGACTAATCAACTAGCTATTCTTTGTTAAGACTATAGCCGCCTCCAACAGCTGTTTATGTCCCCACCCATTGGGCTGCAGAGCTACAAAATTAGACAGTGACAGGAAATCATCTTACACTATCCATGTCTACGTGACACAGCACTGTGTGGTAGAAGTAAGTGGACTAGCTGGCTGAGGGCTGAAGCCTGCTAGTAGAAGTCAAGGTGGGTCTTCAGCCTCATGCTCCTCATAGGTGATGACAGCAGGTGACGGAACTAGCTCAGAATAACAGTATTTCTCCCAAGCCAGAATTAGGTTAAACCAAATGCATTAAATAGAAATTAGGTGAAAGCAAATGAATTTAAGAGAAACATATTTAAAAGGCAGAAACTATAGTTAATGATTCCAGTTGTGCCTAGTGCTGTGTTCTTGAAAAAAAGAAAAGTTTGTTCTCTGTGGATAAATATTGATCAAGGAGCTGATTTCTTTAATCAGAAACTATCAGGTGACGGTCATTGTTTTTATGCCGGCCCTTACTTCATAAGATAAATCCTTACTGGAGTTGCAAGTGTTGAAAGGTGTCAGTTAACAGCAATATGAAGAATGATGGAAACCAGCTCCATTGCACATTTGTGGTAACATGGAGAGCAGATGTGATTTTCAGCTTTGTTGAAATGATTTCAGATAGCATATTAATAATAATAATAAAGTGAACCTTACAGCATATTAACAATAAGTAAAACCTTTAATATTCAGTGAGATAAAAACACAACTATGATGACATGATTTAGTCTAGATTATAGAAGGAAGTTCAAGAATGCAGATTTAACTCCAGAGTCTAATACACTGTAAAAGAACAAGATGTGAAAGATATGAGCAAACAACACGTGACAAATTCTGCTGAGAAAATTATTGCACCTCATCCTCTTTGTTTTTTTTTTTTAAGGGGGGATTATGAAGAAGTAGATAGTCAAACAACTTATTCTGTTGTGTTCACATTTGCTGACTGTTTAACACATTTGCTTTAACTTTTTGGTTAATTACTTTATATAGCTTAAAGGAAAGAAATTTCAAATACTTTGTTTTAAAAGCTTATATTTACCATACCAGGGAATTTGTGAAGTTCATGTTTGTGCTCCTTTGTACTTTTCAGTCCAAATGGGATTTTTCAGGGATTAGGAGGAAAAGGAACAAACACCTAAATAGACTCTAAAATACTGCTCATGCTGACGCAAGATCAGATAGGAAATGAAAGTTTAATAGTTCAAATAGGCACATTTCTTTAGCTTTTGGGGCAAGCAAAGTTCCTCAGGAAGTGTGGCATTTTGCCCGAGTAAGGAGCATCCAGGAATTGAAGCAGAACAGCCCTGGTGACCCTGCACTGCCTCAGCCCAGCTGCTGGCGAGGAGGAGAGCTCGAGCGTGTGCTCTGCCGCCTGCAAGGGAACAAGCACAAATACATGGGAACTGTCACATCCATGCTGGGCTGGGCGCTAAGGTGTATCTTTACTGGTAGGAATCTAAAGGTTTTTTCATAGTAATAACTTCCCCCCGCCAAATCCCACCTATATCCGTGCAGCATCCTGTAAAATACTTTGTCATTCTTCAGTGCTCGTATGGAGTGAATACTGCTTTGGACAAGATCGGTCTCTTAAAACTATTGAAGAAGCTTAAAGTCATGCTTTGGGCACTGGGAATATAGTTTTCCCCTTCCACTCTAACAAACAGAAAGCTTAGACTAAGGAGGTATTAGATGGAAAAGGTAGTGGCGAGGTTCTGAGCATGTAAAGATACCCACCCAGAGAGAGTGGGTGATCATTCCTGACTCGTTCTGCTTTGGCAGCGCTGGGTTTGTAATGGAACAAGATCTGACCTGAGCGATAGGGACAAAGGGGCATAGTGATTTAATGACTCAGCTGACTAATTGCTGGATTCCTGCTCTCTCTGCCGGCCGAGCTGTGAGGCAGGAATGCGGGCTGCCCCTGCCTGTGCGACACACGGCCCGCAGGCCGAGCAAGCCTACGGAGCAGTCTGTTGGCTCGCTGGGCAGCCCGGAGACGTCCTGTGGTGTCTGCCCTGCCACCTGCCTGGCCCTTGCTCAGCGCACTCCCGCCTTCGGACTGCTGGGTCCGGCAAAACCACAGGCAGGCGTAGCTAGAGGAAAGGGGAAGTTTAGGCCGTGCATGCTATGGTGTTGTGGTCGTTTTCATAGGCCCATGAGGACGGGGATATTTTAGTAAGAAGAGGAAGGGGACAGTTCAGTGAAGGGGACACACTTGTGTAAGTTGCGCAGTGCTGGCACACAATAGAGGGCTACATGGTACGCTTTTGAAAATTCAATGCTGTCTCTGCAGTATAAGAAAAGAAAGCAATATTTTGAGTAGAGAGGAGGCACTCAGCAGCCCTAGAAGGAGCAGCAGCTGTTGAGCTACCTACGGAGAGGGCTACACAGAAAACCCTGAAAACAGATTGAACAGAGGAGAACGAAGCAAAGCAGCAGCAAGAGACAAAACAACGGGATTCAGCCCCACGAGCTGTCTCGAATACAGTACTCCCTTATTCCAGAGTGATTTGGGTTTGGTGTTGGACTAGGAAGTTTCCTAAAATGTTATTACCCCTCAATGAATATCTGCTTCAATTACTAATTGTCTTTATTTTCTGAGCTGTTCCAGTTTATACCACTGAGGAGCTCATTTTTAAGCATTTGCAAACTTACAAATATTCATATTGCTATATAGTTATTTTTATCTTTATTTTTTAGAAAGGCAAAGGACAAATTCACTATAACTACTTTTTAAGCACTTAGCCATTTTGCCTAGATAAGAGCTGCAGAATGCGGCCTGTTTTAAAATTCCTCTCTTCTCACCTATATGAGCATAATGCTGCTAGCTTAAATGGATTTCCTTCTGTTTTGAAACAAGTCATGTGAGAGGATCCTCCTGATGTTCTTGTCAAAATTGATAGTGTTTCACCCTGCCCTGGGAGTCACAAGAATTTGCTGTATTCTTTAGAGATATATATTTGCAGTTAGTCATCCACACAAGGGGACTGTTTAAGGCAAGCCTTTCCCCCAAAGCAGTTAATTCTTCAGAATGAAAATAATCAGATAATGAGTTCATTTCCGATTTCACATTTAATGCCAAACATTTTTGGGTAAACAAGATATGCTGGCAGAGCTTTGCTCTCATTGTATGTTTTTTATTAACTGGGAAACAGACAGTTGATTCTTATCCTCTCTATCAGCTCAAATAAATTACACATATTTTAGAATGAGAGACTTGTGCAAACTAGCTGACTGGGTGCAGGGTGGGAGCCAACCAGCTTGTCTGTGCAAACTGCATTAAGGTCAGCTGCAACAGGCCTTGCTAGCAAGAACTGAAAAAATCCCTGAAGACCCTAGGAGTCTCTTGCTTGATGGAAATTTTTATCACAGTAACTCTTATTTCTGCATTATGGAAATAAGTGAGGCAGCAGATTGTCTGTCTTTGGCAACACTATCATTAAGATAGCCACACTATCTGAGCTGCATTATCGTTTTGACCCCTGAACAGCATGGGTAAAATGTTCTCATGGAGCTCCATGCTTTTCAGGGTACCTTATACTGCTAGTAGCCTTTTTTAAAAAAAAAAAAAAAAAAGGAAAAGTTTGTATAAGTAAGTGAAAACATAAGAAAGCAAAGGTATTAAATACTGTTATTCTTCACCATGAATTTACCTCCCTGAAGCTCATTTTTGGTCAGTGGACTTACTCTAGTTGCACAGATCTGCCATTGAGAACAAAATCTGGCCCCAAGCCTGGGGGTCCCTGGAGCTTTCAAAATAAATATAATTTCCTCTGAGTCCAGCAGGAGAAACTGAAAAGTTTTATCTGGTAATGACATTAATGATGTGTATTCTGTCAAAAGGACATAAGGGAGCTCATTATTAAGAAGACACCTCAAATTGTAGTGAGAGGCCAAAGCATTCAAAATCATTTCTACTCCTGTATGCTGCAGATCAGGATTCACACTGGAGTGCCTTATGTCCTTTGTACAAGTAAGATTCTTCCGATCTCTGTGCAACAAATCTGAAATGTCAGGAAGACAGCAGTCATTCTTAAACCAAGCCAAGCTGTCTTCCTTGAAAATTAGGTTGATGGTGCTAGCTTCTGTCCAAACCGAGAACATGAAAACAATCTCTGCACTAAAGAGCTCACAGCCTAAACATAAAGCAAAGAGGCAAGAGTTAGAGACAGACAGGAAAAGAGAATAGAAGCACAGTGAACTTGATCACCACAGCCTCCATACAGCACTAACCACTGCAGTTAATGTTTTAAATGGGTGTTTAGGAAAGGGACATTTCAAGGAAAGATTTTAGAGAGAGCAATTTGGTTACATTTACAGGCGTTTAGCAACACATGTATTTTCAAAAAAATATGTGAAGCACTGTCGGAGGAAGCACAATTTATATGAATTCAGCCCCACTATTGGTTTTTAAGAAGTCATTAAATTCCACCCTAGAAGTCTCAAATGCAGACATTGAATTAAACAGATCAATAGGAAAAGAAAATTTTCCTGAAGTTCCAGCATAGCAGTGAACTATGTGGGTAGAGCTAGAGAAAGACTTTGGCTAGACCAGCTCTCCCCTAAGCCTGGCTCTGGCAACTTCACTGCTTAGTTCCTGAGGGCCAGTTAAACTGGGCTTGCTGGTGCTTCTGCGAGGGGATGGCACGGAGTCTGGTGGCCACAGAATAAAGCCGAAGCACATTGTGATTTCTGGGAAAACAGTATTTGCAGCGTGGGCTCCAGACATGAGAAGCCGGGGTATTAGTAACGTATGGCTGGAGACAGTCCCCGCAGCGGAACTGCTGCTTTCAAAAGAATAAAGGAATGTCTTGGGAGAGCTGCTCCTTTCCAATCCTCTACTTAGAGGGGGAAAAGTGCAAATATTTTTCTTTCTGCTGTCATTCTGAGGATGAAGCCACCAGTTGGATTTCTCTAACCCAGTGTTTAACTTTCAGATGACAGAAATAAAACAGTTTGCAGAAACCTGGTCTCAGCCCTCACACATATGGCTAGTTAACTCTTTGACGTCTGAGTTGCATGTAGTTTAAATAAGAATTTGGCAAATTAGAAAATATATTTTTAAAAAAAGACTTCTCTACTCTTTTTCTTTTCTCCCCTTTTTTTCTTTTCTCTTTCTTTTTTTTTTTTAAAAAAACTTTCCCAGATTGTTTTCTTTTCTTTTTCAGTAAAAGCTTGGTTTGGAGTGTTATTGCCCGGAGGCTGTAATTGCATGACAGAAAATAGTCAATCTATCTGCATTGTCCAGTGTTGAGGAAAAAATAACCTTTGGAGAAAAAGAAGGCAAATTGCCCTATTCTCAGTCATCAGGAGCTGTTATGCTGAAGAAAGGACACATCCTTTAGGAGAAGGTTGTTAGCCCTGTTCTACTGCAAGAGGAAAGCTGCATTATACTGTGGGTATGATTTTGCTGGGAGCGCACTTTACAAACTGGATATGTACTCTTCTCTTCCCAGGAGATGATGGTCCCTAGTGGATTGATAGTGACTATTTGTTGCAATATTTCAAGGTTGCTTTAGCTGGATATTCAAGCCTAGTGCTTGCGTAATAAAAGTTTGAATTTAATTAGATGTCTGCAAACTTCCTATACAAGCATTGCTGGGTTCTCGACCCAAAATGTCTTTAATCAAAGGTGCCTTCTCTCTTCTCTGAAAATTTCTGGCTCACACTTGTTGCTCCAGAAAAGCATTCCCAGTCTGCTTGTCTTGTGCAAAGAGTTGTCTGTCTCCCATATGCAGCAACAGTATTTAGAGAAAAAATCCTGTGGTGAGGGAACACTAAAAAAGGCATCCTGCTTTTCTGCCAAGTCTTTTCAGGAATTCCATCATAAGGAAAAAAATGTTATACCTGAGTGGGGTGATACTTTTTCGTTGCGATTAAATACTTCACCATCCAGTTTGCCAGACCATTTCAGCTGAAGCCAGCATCCATGCCAGCATCCCATTTCATCTGAAGGGAAGGTCACTGCATGGCGTAACTTTTTGTATACTTCTGTGTCCCAGCTACTCCAAGGTATGCCCCAGGACAAACTGCCCCCTGACCAAGCTCAGAGAGAGAGTGAGGCTTCTTCCTCTAGGAGAAATGATCCCAAACCAGCACCCTTAACCTCCAGCTGCAACACATAACACTAGTTTGTTCTTCAAATGGGAAGCCAATATCACTTCTCTGCTGCAGTTTTTGAACAAATTTCCAAGTATGGCAGGGCACAGTGGCAGGCATATAATAAGACTTTTGGCATGTATTACACTGTGCTCAACAACTCTATGCTCTGATCCAAACATGCCCACCAAAAATAACTTCAGTGAACAGCGTTTATTTTAATTATTGCAGTATGGGACTCGTGAAGCTTTGCCAACAATCTGGTTTGTAAAACTTTTTGTATCTAAGTACAGAAACCCATAATGTAGTTAATCCCCTACTGAGATTTTCCTGATGGAATCACAAGTTTGTTCTGTATCCTCATCTTTACCTGTGTCTCGCCCTTAATGCTGTTCGACTTCTTGAAATCGTCCCCCTCTCCCTTCCCCCCCGCTTTTTTTGGAATATTCGTATCCAGCTTTCCTCCCTCATTTTCTGTTTTCTTTCAGCTCCCCTTTTATTGGTTGTTAGTGGTTATCTGGTGGTTCCCTAGAAGTTCTGATCTCTGTAGCCCTCTATGTGGGCTCACCTCTTCCCTCTTTACACTTTCCATCCACCCTAACACGTGGTATAGCCTAACAACTGCATTTTTGGCAATGACTTGCAAATCTACCTTTTCTTATTTGATCGGGTTCCTTTTGTCACCTTTTTTTTCTGTCTTCTTCACCACTTTTCTCCTTTCTAGCTCCTTCCCTTTCTCCCCAGGTCAGAAACCATAAAGTTTGGTGGGTTGTGCTCCTAGCTCCAGCAGAATGCTCTCAGGGCTGAGAGGGCTGGCTATCTTTTTTGCCCTTTATTCTCTACATTGCATCGTTTACTTTACTCTTCCATTATCCAACTCTGATTTGTTTTGTGGGGAAGTGTGTGTGCAATTTGGGACATGGTAATGGTACAGTGTTTAAGGAAGTTAAGGAATAGTGAAGGAACTATTATTTTGTAAATAACCTCAGCTGGCCAAACAGTTGTCCCCTTGAAAGGATTAAACCTGAAGGAAAGATTGAGAAGGCAGAGCTGATTTGGTGTTCAGTTTAGGTTAGGTTCGCTTTCTGGCACTTGTTTTCCAAGTATGCCAAAAGAAACAGCTTTATAAGGAAAGAGGGAGAACTTTCCAGCTGAGGACAGTCTTCCAGTTGCTAGCATAGGTGTGGAAAACACAGGTTCAGATCCCTTCGTGCCCAGAGGGAACTGAACAAGAATCTCCCACAGTCAGAGCGAGTGCTCTGGTTGTAGCGTTATTGCATAAAAGAGATCTGGCAGCAGCAGCACCTAATTCCCTTACCGTTTTGGTGGAGGACTTCTGGATAGCAATGGAGGAGGGTGGAGATTGCTGACTTGAGATAGGCAACTAGATTCCTGAGAGGTTTAAGATAATTCTAATATACTCAGCATTACCTAGGGGCTAGTTGAGGCGGTTCCTACTAAACCCTCTGTTTGGGGTGTCTCAGCTCTTTGGTTTGAAAGCTTAGGATTGCAGCATGCAAGCAGACACCATGAGTCTGAAGTTGAAATTTTCAGTGGTGTGATGCCTAAATCCTGTTTGTGTCCAAAGAGCAAAATAATTGCCTGTATGCCTGTAAATGCTTAGGGTCTTGTTCTTACTTATCTTGATTATTAAATATGAATAGTAACAATGAATAACATGATCTTTATTTTCAGTATTCATATAATTTTCACATCCTGCCTGTTACAACCATCTATAACACAGTGTTGGCATCCATGAAACAAAATTGTGGAAACTGCTTTGGAAAGGCTAAGGACAAATGAGTTTTATGAGAATCCTTTCTCAAACAAGATATTTTCAAACTGTTTAGAGCTGTTGGTCTAAATCTGAAATGCAATATGTGATATTGGTATTTTCACTGTGTGTCATCTTTGGGCTGTACTCTGGTTCTGCAGCCTTTGTTGTGGGAGTATTTGATGAGGGATTTTCAAAAGTCTCGAGGTGCTTCAGTGTCCAATGACTTTTGAAATTCTACTTTAGCATAAGGTCTCTAAGTACTTTTTCCTGTTTACAGTATCCTTGTCCCAAAATATTTTAAATGTATTTCAGGTGTGCTGATTATAATAAACCTATAAACAGAGAGAGAGAAAAAAAAAGAATAAAATAATGCAGTTGTTTTGTCAGAGGATTGCTGATTTTAATACTAGGCAGTATTAAATTTTAAGGCTCGGTTGGAAAGCCACTTCCTTTTTAATTATTTTTATTGACTCACTGATTGTGGCAGTATAAGAAATTGTTCTAGGAGTCAGATTTGGATTAGAGGAGAATTTCACATTAAAACTGAATGCTTTTAAGAGAAAGAGATGCAAACATTTGATTTTATTCACAGGTATAAATACTGGAAACATAATGGTTCATTGATCTTGTTTTCATCAGTTTCTTTTTACCCAAATTACTGGTGCATTTGCCCATCTGTGACTAATAAAAATAAATAACCAAGAAAGTGTTGCTTTATGGTAAATGTAAAGAAAACAGAATGAAAAGCTCTGCTTTGTAGTAAGCAGGAGATGCTGCAATATGTGAGCAAGTAACAGCCAGCAGTGTGTGTATATATATATATATATATATATATATATTTAATCTGAAATAATGAAAGAAACTATTGCTTTAAGAATTTTAAACTTTTAAAAAACAACCTCGGATCATGTAGATTTGGTGTCTACTCACTGGAAAGTCACCAAATCTCTCTTGCTTTGCTTGGGCCTCACTCAAACATAACTGGCCTCAAGCTAGTAAGCAAGCCAGCAAATGTCCTGGCTTGTAAAGAAATCTGATCCAGCTCCGTAAACTGAACCCAGCCTAAGAGCAGTGGTGAGGAGAACATATGGAAAATTAATGACAGATAATAGAATGGTAGGACAGCCTTAAATAAAAAGGATTGTTATTAAGCTTATGCAACGATTCCAGTTAATGGTCTTTTGGCTCAAGGGTCTCTTGACTTAAGAAAGTTGCAGAGCAGCTGAATGTTGCTTTTGATTTTGGCAGCACCTATGTTGTAGAAATGGCTGTTCTATTGCCCTTACCCCCTCTGCAGCCTGAAATTCCCCACTGCCTTGTCTTAATTGATACCTGTAGCAGAATTGCAGTGTAAGCTCATTCAGCCACAGCAGCACTTCAGGAAGTACAGGAATTCTGGTCCCACCTGTTTAAATAAATGGGAGCCTCAGGAAGAGGTGTGGGTTGGAATTTGCTTGGGCTTGAATTGGGTACAGCAGCAAAAGCCAGGTAGAGAACTACAAGTCTAGCCAAGCACTAGCAGGAGGAGGTAAGGGTGGTATGTGTGTTTTTTTTCCCTCTGTGGACCTCCAGGCACTTTGCAAAGATAAGTTGCTCGTGGTA
This sequence comes from Crypturellus tataupa, assembly GCA_034781795.1. Classification (NCBI taxonomy): domain Eukaryota; kingdom Metazoa; phylum Chordata; class Aves; order Tinamiformes; family Tinamidae; genus Crypturellus; species Crypturellus tataupa. The sequence goes on along the minus strand of JAWLRI010000847.1, from coordinate 753,696 downwards.
TGATGTCATGGATGGGAAAACAGTCCCAGGCAGCTCTCAGCACCTTGCTGGTAGCCAGAGTGGATTCACAATGGAAGGGAAAGGGAAAGAGGAAAGAATCATTTCAAGGAAAGTGTGTGTATTTCTGGAATACTTTAATCACACATTACGCTGGCTCATGGCCTGGGATGCTCATGAAGGGCAGTTTGAAATGTGATGCCATATGGTACTTATTTTGTACTGAAAGAAAAGTGATCTTTTCCTTTTCCTCCTTCACTTTTTCAACAGTAGACCAGTTAAAACTCTAATGTTTATCTTGCCTGGTCCCCCGCTTCCTTTTTTTGAAGAATCATTTGTCACCAGCAGTGGAGCATCAAGCTTCTTTTACTCATTGGATGTCTCAAATGTGTCTTTATTTCTTATTGCCAGGTCCAGGCTCCTGCATCTTTGACAGGCCAGGCAGCTCAGGACTGGCCTGGGTGGTTCTGATTGCTAAGCTGATGCCCCTCATGCTGAAGAGGGTGTCATGTATGTCTGAGAAAAATGGCAAGGAGTATTCAGAGGAAAAATGATAGTCTTTGTTGCTAAATAATGCTCTGTGCCTGCCGGATTACTGTCTTTATCTCCTGGTGAGAAATCTGGCAGGAGGAGAGAGCTCTTTCAGATTTAGCTTTTCTACAGCAGAAAGCATGTTTTTCTTAGTTGGTCTCATGCTCACACCTGCTTTTTTTCATTTGGCTTTTTTTTTTAATAATCTGAAATGAGGATTATATTCCATGATCCTTGCAAAAACATTCCTGTTTCCTGGAGGTTACGGCACTCTCCAGTCCTTGCTCACACTTGCAGTATAGAACAATGACACACCCTGTTATCGAGTGAAAAATAAAGTGTCAGCTAAACTGGCATGTCAGCAGCAGGGGTTTATACGTGACTATGACACGAAAGCAGAGTCTCACCTTGCTGTGGAACATCTGCATTGCCCAAAACATTTCTGGATGCATCATCCATCCTGATGGGTGTGAAAAAATGTTGGGTTTGAGGCTCATTGCCTCGCTCAGGGTTCTTCTAAGGCCCAAAGTGGGGCATCTCACGTCATATTTTGGATGAAAAATTCTTTGTGCACTGTCCATTTAGCATTCATTTCCACAACTCCTTTTTGCCTGAACCAATTCCCTTCATCAATCTCATACTGTTTACATCAAATACAGTGAAGTAAGATCTTTCCTAGAAGAGCCTAGAGGGTCTGGAGATGAGAGAACCAAGGTGATCCAGTAGAGCAGGTGCTGTGGGTCTCTTGCACCACCTGTAACCTGGGGACAATATCATGTTTCCTTCCTGACTACCTAAGAAAAGAAACAAGTTTTCCAAATACATTTTTTTGGAATGTCTGTCTATACCTATAGTGAAGTTTAAAAAGTATACTGGGATTAGTGCACGGACAGATCAGTGAATTTTGTGATCTGTATTATATAGATGGTCAGGCTAGATCATCAGATCATCATAAGGATTCAATCTAACCTGAAAGATTGATTTCTATGAACTTTTAAAAAGGTTGAGATGTATAGGAAAATGCATATGTAAAAAATATATATGTATATATATCATTATTAGCAGTAATACTGGTAGTATTGCAGAAAACCTTAACTATGCATAAAAGGCAGAGGGATTTTTTTTCTGAGAAATAAATTTTACAACGTTTCACATGGTTTAATGACTGGTATCAGTAGGGAAAGGAAGAAATAAAAAGTGTTTAGAAATACCAATTTTCCCAAACATAAATATTTTCATTTCTGCTTTGAGAAATCTGTTTAAATATTTTGGGTTCCTGCGGTGGCATTAAACAGCCTAAAGGTAAGACTTGCGATATAAAAGAGCTTTTCCGTGACCTTGGTGAACCTGTGAACTGACCATGAAGGGTGATGGCTCTGGAGTGCACAGTGCATGTTTTGTTTTTCTAATGTCTAGAAGATTCAATATGTCTGAAAAATAGCATTTTTTTTTCCCTGTGGGGCAAAGGAGACGTCCTTCTGACAAGAGGGGGCTGTCTTCTTTTCTCATCACCTCATAAACAGTGGGGTTCTGACTACGGATGTTAGGTAATGCTTGCCATACACAGAACTCAAAGAGGGTATTACTTTCATTGTATAACCCTTTAAGATCTGAGGCAGTATTGCTTAACAAAGCATGTTGTTTTCCCCTCTTGCATTTACTGAGCTTTGATGCTGATTTTTGAACTTGACAGCTGTGTTTAGACTTGTCATACATCTCCCAAACAGAGAGAAAAAAAGAGACATGTTCAGGGCAACGGGCAAAATAAACTGCATAAAAAGCAAGATTTGCCTTGGGGACTTACGGGCTAGATTCACAGCACTAAACTTCAGACCATCTCCCTTTGGAGAAAATTTTGAGTCTTGAATTAGGTGCCTGTGTTCCTTACACATTATATGGACTGTATACTTCAGTAAAGGATTCATAGCCACCTAATATGTGTGGTAGAAAATACTTCATAAAAAGGTAGAAAATGTGGTTAGCTACTTTGCTTTAGAAGAATTTCTAATTTTGCTTGGGTTTCTGAGCCAAAAACATAGTAGAAACAGACCTTGAGAGAGCTACAGGACTACTTGACTTTTCCAATACTACTCTTAATTGTAATGGTCTTTAGATGTGAGTATATTATTTGACTGAATTAGAGTGAAACTATGGGAATTACTAATAGATTGCAGAACTGGAAAAGTCAGACTGTTACAGATATCAATGGATGAAAAATGATTTCTTTATGCCTGCTATCAAATCCTTAACATTAACGTTTATTCTTAGATAGTTTAACAAGTTAATATTATACAAATTCATTCCATGTGGCTTTTGAGAGGTGTAAAGAGTTCATATTTGTTCAATAGCTGAGTTTTTCAGATGGCCCATCTTTGAATAATTATGAACATCTGGATGTTGAATATCTGAAACCAGAGGAAAACTGTGATGTGCGCTCATTTCTATAGATGTCTGAGGAGAATCTCCTACATGGTACTAGTCTCCTCTCCTCTTTAGTCTAAGTCAGGAGGACTGTAGAGAGGGAACCAGGCCTGGGGCCAAAACAGGAAAATATAAATTAAGGGACATTTGGAATAGTAATAGAAGAGAAAGGGAGGCATTGTTCTGCAGTGATAGACGACCCAAGAATACTTATTCTTCTTCAATTCCAGGAGATAGCATATAACTAAGTGCTCTTAATGAACTTCAGATTCACAATATGAACTTTTTTTTCCCCCTCCTTTGGAGTAAGGACATTTCTATGATGCTCGATTAAGTCATAGCCCTCTCAGGGGCTGTCTCTTGAGTTTCAGACAGATTATATCCAGGGGAAGATGCAAAACCCCAACCCTCTTTAGATATTGCTCTTTATATGTTGTTTATGTATGTTCTTGCTTCCAAGTCTGAGTGAGTTATGGACTCAGAGCCTTTGTAGCAACTTCTCTGTAGGAACAAAACCTGCCTAGACCATAAGGTTTTCTGTTCTATAAATATACTTCTCCCACTCTTAAATGAGACATCTTCACCTTTGCTTTCTCACTCTCTTTTAATAATCTATTTGCCTTTGACAGTTGAAGGATAGGGTATCTTTGCCATCCATTGCACATTCAGATTATTTGAAATAACCTAAAAATGGGTATCAGCCCTCAAGTCAGGGCTGGTTTAGGGAGGAAAAATCCAAAAGCTCTCTCTAAATATTTTGCAGTAATTTAGAGCCAGAACCAAATTTCATAACTAGAGTTCCAAACCACTGTGTTTAGGAGAAATGTCCGGAATGTAGTGCATTGTATTTAAAAACAAAGCAAAACAACCTTTAATAGCCACTCCATCGTTTAGCTAAACAAAATCCATTACTCACATCATCCTGGAAGAGAGGTGTGGCTAGGAAGGGAGAAAAGGGGAAAAAATGGAGTAAAACTTTGCATACAGTAATCAAAATCAATCACTCTGAGGTTTGGAACAAAGATGAAAACATAAGTTAAGCAAAACTGCCTTTAACACACTAAACATTTAGAAAGCCAGTAACAGAATTCAGAGATTCCAGTTTTCAATTCCAAAGAAAACTATATGAAAACTTGGGAAGCCTCTGCTGCTTGGTTACCCTTGAACTAAGTATCAAAGCAGAAAGGTATCTCATTTCCATATATAATTTTAAAATAGTTTTAAAAGAAACTCAAAAAATCTTAAGACTAATTCTCATTAGGCTGCCTTGTATTGGAGGAATGAGTAAGAAAATGATAATGCCTCTTTGCTGGAAGATGTATCTCTTTCCTAGAAGATTTCATCTGCCTCATGTAACTCTTACTTTGTAAAGACCAAGAAAGAGTGGGACAGATTTTTTATTGCCTTGGGATCATTTTTTTTTACTCTCCTCTCATAAAAGTTCCATATGCTTATACAGCCATGTCTTGTTTTCAATTTTAGTGAGGGTTTTTATTTGGAGTCTCATAAAATTCTGATTTATTGCAGCTTCTTTTTATAAAAAGTGGGGGAGGGAGGGAAGCACTGAGATAGCATGTGCAAGGCAGTATCAAGGAATGCATTTTAAATATATCAGTCAGCTTATCAACCCCTGCTTCAGTTACTGGAAAATACTTTTCCTCATTCTGTTGCCTATTATTGCCTATTCTTAGCGTGTGTATAGAGAGGCAAAGTGACTTTACAAGCTTACTAATATGCATTCTTTCTTTTGGGCAAGGAATTCAAGTCCTGGACTTAAGAAACTTTTTATTAGCCCTACTGATGTATTGTAGATATACTGGGAGATGGTGAGGGGAACCTGCCCTCCCAGTACACTACATCTGGCCCTTCCTCCTCATGTGTTCTTGTGCAATATAGTCCCCAAATTCTACTTAAATAGGGAGCACAAATGTTGACTTGCTGGGTAGCTGCTGCTATCACCAACATAAAGGAATGCATAGAGGAGTATGGGGAAAGGTATAGGCCTTTCCTTTTATAAGGAAGAAGCCAGAGCAGGAACTCCAAAGATGTCAAAATAGGCATATTGACTTCATCTTAGTGAGCAGTCTGAGAAGCATCCAGGAGTACTGCGAGTTCCCAGATTGTACCCCCTCCACACAGCAACTCCAAGTGTGCTTCAGGATATGTGGGCTCATGCATTACTTGCATTTGTGTCTTTTCATATTTGGTTATCTTTTGGACAGCAAAGCTGGTCTACCAAGTGATATCCCAGTACAATGCACTTAAAATAATCTCCTTTTTGAGATTGTATTGCATCCACAGCAGAGTGAGGGAAAATGAGGTGGACGAGCCTTGCCTCTGCACTGTGTTCTTCTAAAGGAGTCTCACTGCCCATCGGAGATGACCTACTGTCAGGGCACAATGCTTATTGAATGCTGTTGAAAACTCCTAACAAAAAAGTCTTTGCTATATATCCCTCTAGAAGTCACCAGTAGCAGCTGGATTTTTTTTTCCCCTAGATAAGGAACAGTGGGTTTATCTCTAATTCAGAAGGAGGCTTCCAGGCTCACCTGGAGTACCTGCTGCTGCTCTCTTTTCAGAATTGGCTTGTGAACAAAATGTGGACCTGAGATGTTATTTTAGAGCAAGATTTCTATACACGGAAACAAAGTGTATTTCCTAGTTATTTTCAGCACAGTTATTTGGCTTTTTTTCCGGTGTTAAGCTGACCAACTTACAATGAGACTCATACTTTAAATACTGAGGAAGCTGGGTGCTTAAGAGTTACTGTGGTTCGCGGTTACTATGAAATCTCAAGTCGTCAGTGGCTGCAGGGGAATGAATCTCTTTTTTTTCAGCAAGGAGCTACATAACAGTTGCGTAACCAAATAATGCACTGAAATTGGGTAATTGACCAGAGTTAATGATACATGGCACCAGATGCAGAAGGTAGCATCAGGCAAAATGTGCAGTTTAATAATTTTGTTCAAACTGAAACATACACTTTTGCATATCTGGTGTATCTGATAGATATTTAAATATATACACATTCATACATACCCCTGTGCACCCCCTAACCCCCCCATTTCTCTGTGAATATATTCTTCCCCATGAGCCACTGAGCCACTTTCCATGCTGGTATTGTACCCGATCCTGTATACATTGGGGTACATCAGGAATGGCTGGAAGGAGGTCTCTCCTGGAAAAAGTTTATCGGGGTGGGTCTACCTGAGCCCTGAAAGGTGAATCTAATTCCTATAGCACATTTTAAATCTACTCTTGTAAAAACTGTAACAAAATATGAAAGAAGCTCTGCAGGGGAGAAACTGCCAGCATGATTTTTTATTCTATTTTTTCCTTAGAAAAATCATATAATAAGGCTTTTAACTGCTTTTCCTCCATAACAGCTACTTAACACTGTTCACTAATGTTACGGAAAGCAAGAAATACCCATGTTAAATTCCTATTCAGTGTAAAAATATGAATTAAAACGAAGTGCGCGCACTCCCCCCATCCCCCCTTTTCTTTCCTTCCTGTGTTGTTTGGTGTTTTCTAGCTGGGCTTTTCGGACAGCTGAATGGGGGCTGGGAAAGTGTTTACAATATTTTCACATGATTGAGATGGCAGAGTTCTTGCACTCCGTGAAAGGCCTTCTGTTTCCCGATGGCATTGAAAGTTTACCGTCTCTCCAGACAAAAGGAAGAGAGCCCGTTGCCAGCGGATGAGTAATGGGCATGGCCTCCGCACAATACCTCCTATCCAGCCCTAAATCTACATGGTGTTCTGCGTCTTCCCCGCTTCTCCAAAGCAACCTTTGTCTCCGCTCTGGGAGACCAAAACTGCTCGTTGGGCAAGTGGGGAGGCAGCCAAGAGGGGAAGGCTCGGTGACAACAGTTGCTCAGTGCTCACTGCCCAGTATCTGCCTTCTTACTATGCGACTATAATAGTTGGAAAACCATCAACAATTGGGCATCTTCTATACAAATATGTTGCAGACCATCTGTATAGCTTTTAGTTCCAGAAGATTCCAGTAACTCACTAAGTTTTAATTCTTTTTTTCTTTTTCCAGTTAATCTGATGGGCTACCTTGAGATAAATGATTAAAGCAAAAGCCTGCTATAATTAGTCAGTGGAAAAGTTGCCAATTCCTGTATTTGTTTTCTTACATGTAACTCGAAGCATGCATTTTCCACTAGTGGCGGTATTAAATCCTTATTCTTTTTGGTCAGAAAATATTTTGGTGAAAATGATTGTTAAAACATTCTTTCAAAAATATTTTAACAGACTGTTCTAAGTTTTTTTTTTTTTTCCAGAGAATCTGTGCGCTTGTTGGTGCTGTAGAGACTAGTAGGTATTTTTTTCTTGCTCCTGCGGCAAAACCTCTTTAACTTACATATAAGTATGCATATGCTATGTGTGTGTTTAAGTCTCTCTGCTTGTCTGACTTTCTAAAAGAACTTGTATTGCATTCTCATGTACTTTAAACACACTAGGAAGAGCTTTTGAAGAATTAGCTAAGCATTCATTAAGTACACTCGAATGTTGAATGTTTGCTCAGCTAAGAATTGTCAGTATTAAGTTCTTATTCTTCCATGCTAATTTGGTGTTGCACGGACACTGATTTATTGCGCTCCGGGAAATAGAAGCAAAGACGTGAGACATGTTGGATTTCTAATGTGTTGGTTGTAGCTGGTATCAGCAATTTACTAATTAACTTGTAGTAACCTGTGAGCTGATAACTCTAGGTACACAAGTAATGCACTGCAGTTATTATCAAAACTATTTTCTAAATTACTTTGGTAGAGCTTTCAAGGCAACCAGTTCTACTCTTTGGGCTTTTCTTTTTGAAGAGTTGTCTATTTGAAACAGCATTAAGATTATCTGGCTTCATTTCCTCTGCTGAAAGAGCAAGTCAGCTGAAAATAGGACTTTTTGCTGAAAGGAAGAAAAAAAAAAAGAGGTAGTTTTTCTTTTAAAGAGCATGACCATACACATTCCGCTCTGGTGCTTTTAAAGGGGACTTCCCTGTTTTAAATGCCCTCAAGCGCAGAAATACCAACACTTCTTAATTGTTTAATATATTACAGCTTAAAACATTTACAGGAATTCTTTACAAGTATTTCACTCTTCCAGGTGCTTGGTCCTGCACCTCCTAAAATAATAGGCTATTTCCCCTTAGTTTTCACGTGCTTAGTGCCACAATGAGACATATGCTCTATATCAAGGGAAGGGGAAGTGAAAGAAGTAAATGGGGCTGCCTGATGCTGGTGTGTGCATTTTGGGCATATACAGACTTCTCTGTCTTGCGTCACACAACTTTTACAGAATAAGAAAATAATGTGGCTTAAACTTAAGATGTGTGATTGTGGGGGAGAAAAATATATTATTATTAAGAATTTGAACGTCACGGCACAAAAGATCTCTATCGCTGTATCCTTTGAGCAGCATCTCAAAACAAAAAATAATCAACAGCACTAAACATTCAGCAATCTGCAGCAGAGCCAGTTTGCAGCTATCTTGCAGGCATGCTGCAAAATTCAGTGTTGCATGGAGGTGATGCAAAGCCTCATCTCTGTCACAAGCCATCACGCTTCAACCCAGGAAATAAAACTAATTTTGAAAAAGCATTAAGCATTATTTTGAATCAATTGGGGCAAAGTAGGGCAAACAAATTTGCTTGACCTCTGCCTAACATAATTTTAAGCTTCTTCAGCCAATGAAGTTGTCTGCTCTATGAATTATTCCTTTAATAGGAATTAGGCCTATTCTTTTAATAGGAATTAGGCCACTTAGAGCCCCTTAGGTTTCAGTGGTGCTCTACCTTGCCATTACAGGGTCTGAGCTATTTTGTCAATCTTATTGTCACATCTTCTTCAGTAACCATCTCAGATAACACCTGCCTGCAATGCAATTCAGACAGCCACATGCCATGTGGATGGATAAACTGAACTTGCAACTATGCAGTGCGTGAGAGTAGAACTGGACAAGGAGAGACAATGCAGTTGTCTGGAAATACCTGCCGAAAAAGTCTTCCTTCTCCTTCCTGAAAATCCTCTCCACACTGCAAACGCAAGATCATGCAAGTGTTTTAAAGACTTTGGGTTTGAAGACCTTCTGATAATTCCCTGTGGACACAGGGACACAGTTTCCCCTAGGAGACTGAATGGAGGATGGCTCTGGCTGGCCTGTGAAGGTGGATCCTGCAAAGCTGAACAATTCTGTGGAGTGGAAGACTGAATCTATCTGTGACTGTAGTTTCAATCATGTGCTTCCCAGCTAAGTTGCCTGCCATCTCTTTGAACCCGACTCTCACATGTGACAGGGCAGTGATCTGGCTGCTGAGCCACTAGACTAATATTGTTCTTTTAATCTCACAAAAATGTGTTAGAAAAGAGTTTGATTCACATGAGAAATTAAGTATAAGATCTGTCCTCATAAAGACATTATACAATGAATGCTCTCTTTCTGCTGGCTGTAAGAATAGGTGGCTCAAGGGTGAAAGGGTAACATTTACATTTAAATACACCTATTGGAATCACACAAACAGAAGGCTAAGACTACTGCACCCTGTCTGAATGCTTTTAGAGTTTTCTGCTGCTTTGTTTTTTTTTTTTACACATCAGCATCTTTTTTTTTTCTTCCCTCCTTCCCCTTTTTAAATAATCAAAAATGGGAAACAAGATCCTTAAAGTCCCACAAAATAAAACAAAGGTGGTCTTTGTGCCAGCAGGATAAATGGATGGGTTTTCTCCAATTAATTATTTTACTTTTCTTCTGGGTGTGCATGAAAGCCAGACATGAAACTGGAGTTTCTTCTGCTCTTACACTGGCTGGTACTGCTGGCTGGGTGTGATGCTGTTTACATTTCCCAGAGAAAGTGAACGGTGCTTGTTTTTTTTTTTTTTTTTGTATCTGCCAACCCCAAATTTACACTATGCTAAAACAGAAAGCTCCTCACCACCTGGAGAAAACAGAAACTGAAACACTCTGGAGAAGCACTTGGTGCCAGGGTGTCCTGGCAGCCAGGGTGAAAGCTCAGCGAAACTCTAGAAAAGCTCCCACCTAATCTAGGCCGGGGCTTCTTTCTGTTCGCCTCTGCCCTCTCCACAGTACCAGATGCCCAGGGGGTGATGAGAAACTCTGAAGCTGTCTTTGTTCTTCTGGACTTCTGATTGTGAAAAAAAAATTAGTAGTGCATTTTTCTGGATTTTCTTCTTTTCTTTCCTTCCTTCCTTCCTTCCTTCCTTCCTTCCTTCCTTCCTTCCTTCCTTCCTTCCTTCCTTCCTTCC
>JAWLRI010000847.1:722781-743379 GCA_034781795.1 Crypturellus tataupa | reverse complement strand
TTCTTTCTTTCTTTCTTTCTTTCTTTCTTTCTTTCTTTCTTTCTTTCTTTCTTTCTTTCTTTCTTTCTTTCTTTCATGTCTCTTATTGCGCTTTTCTAGGCACACAAGGACCAAACACAAATACTTTGAATAAATGAGTTAAAATTATGATATAGTTGGAAATTAGGGACTAGATTCTGAATAAATTTTTGTGCTTTCTTCCCATTTTTATTAAAATGTTATGTCACATACCGCTAACAATAATAATCATTAAATAATCTCCAGATGCCTCTGAACACACCCCCTACATCCCCCATAATCCCCATAAATGTATACCCCCAATACCTCCTTTATCCCCTGTACCTCCCACACTCCCCATATCCCCTATAACTTCCATACTCCCTGTAAGCCAGATAGCTCTCATACCCCTCCATTCCTACCATACCTCCCATACCTTTATAGCCTTTATACCCCTCCTCAAAGCGCTAAACCTCCCCATACCCTCCATGCCGTCTATACCTTCCCATTAACCTCCTATATACCTGTCCCCTATAGCCCCCTCAAACTCCCATACCCGCTATACCCCCCAATCCACCCATATGCCCATACCCTCATTGCCCCATTAACCCCTATACACCCATACCCCTCACCCTTATAGCCCCCATACTCCCCCAAAAACTTCCTATACCATCCCATATGCCTTATACCTCCTATTCACCCCATACCACCCTATTCTTCATATACCCATGTCCCCATGTCCCCCACAATCCCTATACCCCCTCCCCTATACACCCTATATTCCGTATACCCCCCTACCTCCCATACATCCCATAACCACCCATAACTCCCATACACCCCGTTCCCCCTATTTCCCTCTATAATCCCTATGGTTCCCAAGCACCCTCTATGTGTCACACACTCCCATCCCTCCCTAATATGATATTATATAGCCTTGTATTGTGATGAATCCTAAGGCTATTTACAAACTTAATGAAAAGATGTGCCTTGTAGAACCTCTGCAAGTGCAGTGAATATTCAGATCTTCAAAATGCATGCAAAGAAATACAAATTGAAGGATTCTCGGTTAAGGAGCTCTTGATGGACATTTCTTTAAAGAGTTTATTATGTTTTGTACTTTTTATACTTTCGGACTTTTGGTATGTACAACATTGCTTATGTAGTAATATGCTATACAAAAAAAAAAAAAAATGTCCCTTAGTCTTTCTAGTCTAGCATATCTTAATCTGCCTAGCATGTTTCTAGTTCTTTACAGCAAGTAAAGTTCATTTTTTTAAAAACTGGAGGGGATAGTGGAATTTCGAAGACTCTAGTTCTGGCTCCAGGTTTCTATCTTCAGTCAAGTGATTTTCAGTCAAAATGCCAAGTTACTCTCCAGAGCAAGAAGCAGCTATCTATTGTCAGCACAGCACTCTCTGGTAGATTGGTTGTCTCTCATTTGCTTGGGTGAGACTTAAGTGTTTCTGGGGTAATGTCATGGGAACTTACAAGTCAAAAAAGGAAGCCTGTAATTGCTTTTGGGTTCTCACATAGTTAGAGAGTGTGGGCAGAAGATGGGCTGGAGTACTTGAGGTTAGCAGATATTCAGACACCTCCATTCCAATTTAGGCAGTGTTATTGGATGTGGGCCAAGAAGTTTACGCTAAAAGTTTGATATCATTAAGTTGCATCAAGTATAACTCAACTACAATCAAATACTTACTTCCTAGCTTGAGGCTCTGAGTGAGTAAAATATAGCCTGACCAAATAGAGGCTGCGAGAGGAATGCAAGCTCTACTTTAGAGGTTAACAACCTGATTTCTCTCTCATACCAGTTTTACGGTCATTTAACTCCATTGACTTTGGTGGAACGATCCCTGATTTACAGCATTGCTACAGAGCAGGTTTAAAGCTGTGTTATACAATAGCAATGCTGGTGCCAGGTCTTTGGGAGCAAAGTGTGTTTGCTTTGTGCATGCCATTGTACTAAGTATTAATTCTGAGACCCTCAAGAAAATATTTATTCTTTTTTGATCCACATAGAACTGATCTGCAAGAAATTAAATAGGTCTTTCACTTGTTGTCTTGCTTGTATGGTTTAATCACAGTTAGGATTTTCTTTAGTGATTTGTCAGTTATAAAGGTAATCCTTAAGTTTGGGATCAAATGGGTAGGTTAGGGGCTTATTAGAACATTTTTGTGGTATATTTGGTGGGAATGGACATCTCCAACTCAAAATTTATTCTCAAAAATGATGTCAAGTATATATTAAAATGTTGCATGCAATTTGCTTATAGCATTAGTTAATTTAGACATTACTTGGAAATTAGTTTACCTTCTCTCACTTCCCCCAAGTGTGATTTTAAGTTCACACATCATAGACTATTATTTCTTCAGACCATTTCTTCAGTTCAAAGTATTCAACATATACCACCATAGGAGGCCTAACATGCTTCCTATCAAGCTTTATTTTACTATGTGTGAAGGAAACAATATGAGTGAATGTGGAGAATTAGGATCCACCTTTTAAACTTGATTCACATTGACATGGAATGTTTTTATTTTGGAAAATCTAAGCAGGCTGAACATGATAAACTTGCAATCCACCTCAGTGCTAGGTGAAGTACAAGTGTGTATATTGGATCCCTCCTTAAGAGCTTTGGCTCATGAGCACTGAGAAGACTAGAAAAGCTGAGGGTGCACATCTGCTTTTGTTGTCTCCAAGATGTACATCTTAAATTGCCTTTCACAATCCTTCGGAGCTGATCTGTCACTGTGCAGCTGTAGAGGGATCTTATCTTCCTTGTGAACTAGCCCTTATCTTTTTATCCTACTCAGAGTTCTCTGGAGAAGAGATCAGTCAGCTCCCTCCCTTCTTATTCCCCGTAAAATGATCTTAAGGGAGGTAGAAAAATTGAACGTTCAGTGCAAAGCTGAAAACAACAATTTGTTCCTGAGAGATGTCATTATTTCTTGATTCCCAGTAGTAGACACTTTAAATCCTCCAGAACACGTAGACGAGCGGAGTCTGAGACTCACATTCAGGTAGCTGTGCTTTGATATCTTGTTATGAATATTTCTAGTATGGAAAATGTGTTTTGCAACATAATATTAAGGAGAATAGCAAAGGAAAGCAATCACCCCTTACCCCTCAATAAACAACCTCCACCATGGTTATTTACTTGATGGATTTTGGAGACTTTAGGGTTTTTATAAGGTCAGAATTAATGAAAGACAGACTTAGCTGAAGGAACCGGGAGGGTCTGGGGGTACCTCTCTACTTCTCTCCCCCCACACCTTCATCCCCACCCCAAATCCTGACTCAAGGGCAGGAATCTAAAGTGTTTCTTATTCGCCTGGCTGCTGAGAGTGAACCTCATAGTTGCGGTCTGTTTGCTCAACATTTGCTGTGCTGCCCAAGTGTGAAAGCAAGCATGGAGGCTAGATTCTCACTGACTTCTGTGGGATCTGGAGCAGATCCATGAGGAATGCTACTGTTTTCAGCACTTTTCTTGCTCTGCCTGAGAGCAGGCACACTAAGATATGAATGTTGTTGCAGCTGCCACATACTGCATGGAAGCCACATGTTGATGATTATTGCTTTAAACGAGAAGATATTTGTTTAAAATGCCCTTTTTTTTTTCCATCTGCAATCTACCATTTTTTTCTCCTATATTTAAAGTAACAGTATGTATTTTTAATGTTAACAGTTATATCTGGAGATAATATTTATAAAAAGACTATCCAGATGTCTGATTATTCATTATGCAGCTGTCTATAGTAACAGAAAACTAGCTCTTGATTAACTGAAACAGAATTACCTATTCATTCTTCAATTGTTTGCATCACTTTGTTGTGGTTTGTCTATTACTTCTATGTCTGCTTCAGTCCACTCTCCAAATAATAGTTATTTTCTTTAAAATATAATGAACTGTGCTGCATTTATACAAGTTGCATGGTCAAATCATGATAATACCCTCAACCTACAGTCTGGCATGTTGGAATGCTAATGTTTGCTCTGAGACTTGATTGCCAACTTCAGTATGATTAGAAAAGCGCAGAAGACCTGGACACCCTTGCAGCTTCTAAATTGGTAAGTAACATTGGTCAGAGACTTTTGCCTAAGGCCCCCTGGCATAAAAGAGGTTGTATTCACACAGCTAAACTCTTACCCTCAAAATCGTGGTCACTATGTACAAAATACCTATTAGTGATGGCTCCTGACCTTGATTAATACTCTGCCTTGGTATTGTCTGGAAGACTGTAGATGAGCTTGGGTCTAAACTATGCCAGGGACCAGTGCAGGAGTACTGATAATTTCAAACCTATGCCTTGTTGATCCTGTTTAGTTCATCTAGTCTCAGACTGAATCCCAGTCATACTGCCAGGAGTCCGTAGAAAACTACTGTTGACCTTAGTGGTCAGAAGCCACTGAGAAGTGTATTAGTCTGTTCACCACCTTCATCTTTGGATTCTTTTTTCTCTTGTTATATCTTCCACCAAATGGATATGGATATGATCATTTTTAATTTCACAGAGCAATAAAGTTGGGTTGTCATCTGCTCCAAACTGGTTGTTGGTTTTGAATGACCTCAAGAGTTATCAAACCAGCTGAGGTTCTGGAAAAGCCAGTTTTATCTCCTTTCCCTGATGCAGGATCTCTCATGACATCAGGCAGGTCACTTAGATCTCCTGTGACTCAGCACTCCATTTGAATCAAAGAAGAACAGCTGTGAGCTGTTCAGATACAAACACCTCAGGTCCTGGAGGTCACATAAGTACTCTAAACTGATGTGAACATAAAACTCCCTTTGAAATCCGTGACAACTCTTTTCATGGATCTGGGAAGAGAATTTATTTTAAACTCCACAGAACAGACATGAGTGCATTCACCATGTCAAGATCCTGTTACATTCGCTGCACTGAAGTTGGGTCTAGCTAAGTCTGAAGTGTCATCTGGGTTTGTCCAAGCTATTTTGGACATCAGGTGCTCTCTGTTCCTGGGGATAACTCTACGTATCCAGTACTCTGACTAACCCTTGCAAAACTATCCTTTACAATACTATATTAAACTTCTGCCAGCAATATAAATAAGAATCAGGGAATGCTATAATCTTTTTTTTTCTTTTTTTTCTATTCCAAAGATAAATCACAGTGAAGACCAAGTTAGTTTAAAAAGCTCATCATACAAAATTATTATATATTAGGCCATCCTGCATTACTGAGATTACAGAAAATGACCTACATTTATTGAATTAAACTGTGATTTCCCAATGATCTCAGCAGCAGCAGAACTAGGACATTTTAATCATTTCATTATCAGTTTTTGTAGTAGGTAACTACTAGACTGAATTACTGCTTAAAATGAAAAACAGTATTGTTTCATTGAGAAGGTTTCTGGTTTCTAGTCCTAGCTTTACTTTTCTCAGACATGTGATTATTTTCTTAGACATATGATTGAATTACTGGAGCTGACAAGTACTGATTTCAACGACATTTAAGCTAACACATTTTTAATCTCAGGTTTGCTACAGACTGAGTGTGCTGTTAATTAATACAGTCATTTGATGTGCAGCACCTTGCTGAACCATGAGAACTTGATTGTATGTCTCAGCCCAATGCTCCTTTTGGATGAAAAAGGCTCTTTGTTTCTTAATTGACCTATTCATGGATCAATCTCATGAAAGAGACTATGAAGCCTGATGTGTACATAGTCATACCTGGGCCACATGAATCCTATTTAATGAAAATGTTATGAAGAAGGGGATGGAATTGTTGCCCAGAACCATTTACATAGAAAGGGATCTCTTCTCTTAGCTTGATTTAGGAAAGCAGGAAGTATATCAAAGCAGAGGAGGAGCATTTGACCTGATCTACCTTTGTCTTTCTTTCCCTTCGTGTTTCATGTTGCCCCTTATGCCTGAAGCATGCTCCTGTGGATGCTTGCATATGGCAGTCACTTCACTGAGAGCCAGGGTAGTTATTGCATCAGTTAAGGTTTGCAAGGCCATAGCATGTTTATTTTCACAGACTGATCTTGAGAGAAGCTGAGGGCCTGCATCTCCCTCCCAGTGATAAGGACGATGTTGAAAGTGCTTGGTGCATTCCAGGGCAAAGCCTTGCAAGGCTGCGTGTTAGAGGGCTGCAAATGCTACTTAGGAAGTAAACAGAAATTCCTTAGATCTTCACTGCGAGTGGGCCAAGGCCTTCATTAAAAAAAAATAATAATCATACAGTCTCAAAAAACAAACAAACAAAAAAACAATTCAAGCACTTCCAATCTGGGGAGCCTTTGGAATCAGGCAGAAATTTGAAGCTTTACCCAAGGAACAACATCTACTTCTGTCTTCAGTGGGCAGAAGGGCGCAGGCTGTGCCCGTGCGTGAGCAGCCTGTGATGCCTGAGGACATTCTGGGGCCCCCACTGGTGTTTCTGCCCCGTGGCTGAGGGTGTCACCTCCGTCTTCGTGCTTTATTCACAGGGTTTTGTGCTCTGCTCTACAGCCATACCCCCAGGCTTCATCTTAGGCTCTTTCTGACCCCCTTTATCTTTTTTAAAGCTGGGTCCTTTCAGCTCTTTGTCCCTCTAACAATTCTGTCTTTTCGTTTTCTCTACTTCCCCAACTGAACCTACTTTCCCAAACTCCCCAGTCCTCCCATCTATCTACCCCATATGTTTATATTTTCCTATAGCTGAAGCCCGTTGTGCTGACCTGCCTGGACAGAGCTCCTTTATCACAGAGATAAACATGATGTCCCCGTCACACAGAGTTTCTGTCATGTGTGACCTTTCATCTTGAACTGCCATGACCTTTTTATTTTTTTTTTTTAATGCTGTACTGTGCTGCTTGTAGAAGCCAGGAAAGAAAATCTTTTGTTTCTAGACAGAATACTGCTAAAGGACATGATACGGTCTTGTTTTTAATCCAGCTAATTAAAATCTGCATGTGCAGTGTAACTGAGAACGCAGCCTTCGCCCACCACTTTCCCACAGGCAGGGAATAAAGGCCTTTAGTGCAGCAGCAGCTAGCCACCCTTGGATAACAGAGAACAGAGCCCACAATTCATCCCAGCCTTCCTTATCATATCCACGGAGGGCTTTCCTCTCCCTCCCCCTTTCTCTCGATGGAATCGCTTACTGTAGCTATGCGCCCTTATACATCACTTCAGAACGTAATCAGGTTAAAAATACGTTAGCTCTCATTTATCTGTGCTAGAGCAGGCCCTGAATATAATTTGTTCCCAGTGTATTAAAAAAAAAGAAAAAAAGTATTTATTTCTAACCAGATGCCAAGCCTATTTATGTAAAACTGTTTTGCCAAGAACTAGCTGAACAACACTGCGTAGCTTTTCACACTTTTTTGTGTTTGTTTTGTGGAGTTTTTAGGATTTGCCGGATGGTTGTGGTTATTAGTAAGGCGGTCTTTTGTGTGTGTTTGTCGGGAAGAGGGTGCCATGGATTTTTTTTCTGGAACATTTCCCTGGGTAGTTTTTGACTAGTTGCTTTTCTTTGGGTAACTGACATGGGGGAGGGAAGAGGGGAAGGGAGGGAAGCTGGATGGCAAGAAACAGTAAGGGCAGAATGGGAAGCACTAAAATCTCAATCTCCACCTGTTTTTCCTTGCTTCAAGAAATATTTTGTATGATTATGAGGTCAACAGGGAACATAAGTATGTGCCAGGAGATTCAAAACTTGGAAGGAAACGGTACAACATTAGTTGAGAATACATCTTAATGAATGTAAAGAAGCACCCCCTCCTCCATAGCTCCCACCAGCGAAACACACAAACAGGCTTTCTGTGGGCATTCCCTAATAACATTCACAAAGAACTGTTCAAACAGCTGTGTGTTTGGCTAAACAGCATCCACATGCTGCTGTAAAAAAAATGCTGATTTTTGTGTTGATTTCCCTAGCTAAAGCTCAGTGAAAAACAGTTGCCATTAAAAAATTAAAGGAAGGGGTTCTGAAATGTGTGACTCTTGAATAAATATGCAACATCTCTGGAAATAGGTTACGGTCTTACTTTATTTGCCAGTAATGAATTATTCATATGCACATTTCAGTCAGCGAATGATTAAAAAAGATATGAAAAGGCTATGTTTTGAAATCTAATGAAGTTTATTAGGTGACACCAGTCTAATTAAATTACCTAACATAATTTTTCTGGCACCTGAGTATTTTAAAAACAGAGAAAAGAATGATTAAAAGATGCCAGAAACACTGTGCTGCCTATATATTCAAAGGTAAAATAGGGCTTTTCATCACAACTTAGTTCTCTTATGTTGACCTCACATACACCGGTAATGAGATCGCTACATGCTTTTGCTTTTAGTGTCTACAGAAGAATAATGTAAAATAAGAAATAGTTATTAGTATCTTCTTACAACAATGATATATTTATATAACGCACTATGAATGGCAAACATTAATTAACTCTGGAAAAAGCATCTAATCAGTAGAAAAGTGATAGGGACTAGTCCAAATTCTGTATTATATACTTTCTTTACTCTTGTATTTCAAGAAATGTATTCAATAGTTTTTCTTGAATAGTGACATCTGATCTCAGTAGAAGGTATGACACTTTTTGATAAATTAGTGTTTGCCTAATGTATAAGCAATGTAAGATTTATGAAAATTTATCTGTGTGTATCTTCAAGTTTGTTGATTATAACAGGTATGTTAATATTTTTGTTGTCACTTAGCACTTACCTCAGCTGTACAAATAATTTGCATTTTGGGGAGATGCAGTTCTTATGGGAAAATGTGGGGTTGAATATTCTCCTGTAATCAATGTAAATTACAGCATAAATAACAGTGATTATTATTTTAACTTCTAATAACAGCTGTTGTGGTGTCTTTTTCATTCAATATGTCCAAAGAAGATCTGAAAGCACTGAAAATTGTCTACTTTGCCATGTTAGTCACCCATGACAAGCAGCATGTCATGGAATCATGCAGATTTAGTAAGAGGTGCTCAATATGAGGACCTGCTAAGTGTCAGGCCTAGTGATGGGACATGAGTGTAAGGTCCCCACAATGAACTTTTAATATATTAATTAGGACCTCTTTACTAAGTCCCTAAATCAATGAATGCATTCACGACTTCATCCCCAAAGTTTAGCTGAAGGTAATATCCAAAAGTTTTTAGGAGGTTGTTCCGAATACACTTTATGAGGAGGATATGACGTTCTGTAGTTAAGCACATAAGACCTAACTCTACACTTCAGAGAATTTGGTTCAGTTGTCTCATCAGGAATCTTGTAAAAGTATTCTTTATCTGTGATTCCATGAAAAATAAGACTGGTAAAAGACAGTATCTGAACTTTTGTATCAAATAATTTTTGCAGTTTTTGTTTTCTGTTCCCAAAGTTTATTTCAATGTTTTAAATTTTTCATAGACCATATCTCTACTTTTTTTTCTTCAGTGTTAATGTGCTACACAGCAGAGGTGTACTGATCTGCCAGAATGAAAAGCAAACTCTGCATTGAGAGAAAGTTAAGAAAACTTAAGAGACTTACATAACAAAGATAAAATTTACAGCTATGACTGTAGTAAGATCCCTTTAGACTGATACTAACGTCATATCAAGGACAGCTTTAAAAAAGAACCCAAAGAAGTGAAGAATTTTTATATTTCCTTCGACACTGCAAGCCAGTT
This sequence comes from Crypturellus tataupa, assembly GCA_034781795.1. Classification (NCBI taxonomy): domain Eukaryota; kingdom Metazoa; phylum Chordata; class Aves; order Tinamiformes; family Tinamidae; genus Crypturellus; species Crypturellus tataupa. The sequence goes on along the minus strand of JAWLRI010000847.1, from coordinate 733,745 downwards.
CTCGGATTTCACTGCATCCCCTCTAAACAAATGCTGTTGAGCCCAATTGCGCAAGCGTGTCTTATAAGGCTGCAAAATAAAGGGTCAGTTAATTATGCCCTTCCTACAGACGATGAAGATCGTGGCAACAGTGCTTCATCCGAACTGATGATTCAGGGGGACAGTAGGAGGCAGCTGCTGAATTGCAAACTGAAACATGAGTCACCCACTCTCCAACTCTTACGCAAAAAAAAGCAAAACAAAACAATATTGTGCTCAGGAGTTACTTTCCCTGCCTCAGAGTAGAGGAACGCAATGGCAGCTTCTTGCAGAATCACTCTACGTTCTGTACCGGTGGGAATGGTAAGGAGGACAAGTGTGCAGCAATAGCATAGTCACACAGATCAGAAAATGAAAGAGTAGTAGTGACCAGATAATCATGTCACAGTCAGGTTTTACCGACTGAGCGTAACACTTATTCCCAGCCACCATGCAGGAAGCCCAACCCAAGCTCCAAACTATAGCTGTGTGCAACGAGTGACGACCTGTTCTGGGCACCGCAGAGCATTCTTCCTGGTCCTTTACTCTGTCAGGAAGGCCTAGGTTTTCAGCCGGGACATGGTAAGCCTGGGCAGAGCTGGAAAGGCTGAAATCGCTCTGTGTGAGGCTCCGTACTGGGGTTCATCCTGGCAATGGGTTTGGCCAAGGGAGCTTTCAAAAGCACCTTCTGAAACCTAAGATGGAGGCAGTCATCTCCCAAAGCGAAGAATGGACATGGCCATCTCCTGAAGCCAAAGATGGAGGTGACTGCCTCCTGAAGCCAGGGGCACTGGCTGGCATCTCCTGAAGCCAGGGATGGAGACACCCCATCTCCCTTGAAAAGATGTTGCCCTCACAGTTGCCAGTGGGTGGTGATGCCAGTCTCGTGTGGCCATGTGCCACGAGGTCCCGTGGCACCTCCTTCACTCTGCAGGGCCACCCCACGGAGCACCCCGCCAGCTCCCGACAGGCAGCAGGGCCGTCTGTGCCTCGAGGAAGGTGACAGCAAGGGCTGCCTCTCCGCTCTGCTCCTTGCGCCCTGCGGCTTTGAGGCCTTCCTCAGCGCGCGGCCCCGGCGTCGCTGCACATGTGGGGCCAAGTCGCAGTGCCGGTGCCACGGGGGCTGCAGCAAGGCCCCTGCCCGAAGTACTCCAGCCTCCCCGTGGTCTCTGCTGGCCCCGCTTCTGGGTTCTGCTCAAACCCGCTGCGTACTAGTGAATACTGCCGTAGTCTCCATTTTCAGTCTCCAAATTTCAACCAGCGTCAGACTGGTTGAACATAATTTCAAGGTATTTGATTTGAATAAATTTAAATTAAAATGTATTCAGCTAATTACAACTGTAATTCGACTTTAATTTGTTTTTAGGAGATCAACAGACGAGCCCTTAGAATGAAACAGTCCTGAATAAATGTTGCTGAAGTTCACCTCTGAGGAGATTCTGGGAAAGACATCAAAACCACCCACAGGTAGTAGACTTGTACAAAGGCCGCTAGCTCTTTACTGTGTGGAATCTGTGACAGCAAAAGGTGAAATGAACCACAAAAGACTGAATCCACCAGTGCACGCATATGTACTTTTTGAATGAGGTCAGCTAAAATGTCAGGGGAGTAACCCTGGGAGGTAAGTAGGGCAGCAAAGCGCACAGTCATTTTTAGCAGTACTGCCAACCTGCTGCTTGTTTCCAGACAACGTAACTTCACCCTTATTTTTTGCACCTGCAAATAAGGTACCTGGTTTAGCTGAACACTTGGCTGAACGTGTGACGTGTCATTCACACCACTCCTATCGTTGCCACCCACATGGCCACCCGGCACTGGCTTCCTAACGGGCTCAAGGTGCTCTGAGCTCTGCTTAGACATTGCAGCAACATTCAGACTGCTCCTGCCTTGGGTTTACTTACAGACTGTTTCAGTAAACAAGCCTCTTCCATGTTTCACATTTTGGTTGTCATCTCTCTTTTCCTTCTGTCAATTGATTTCTGTTTTTTCTTGAAGCTTAGTAACTGTCCCTTATTCTACAAAAACTTTTGTTTTGATATGAAACAGTCTCTCTGCTTTGTAGTACTGCTCTCTGTCCTTGGCTGATGAGGTACAAATCCTGATTTTTTTTTTCCTCTCCTTTGGCCTACATAGAAATAACCTCACTGGAAAGAAATCAGGCCTCTTTCTGATGCTACATCATTCTGTGGATTCCATTTGTCCTTTCTGCTGCCTTAAGCACCTCTTCTAATTTCTAATCCCCATTCTTTCCTCTTTCTATCTAAATTGCTTTGCTTTGGAGAGTAGGCTTTTTAATTTGTGATGCCCTTGTTGTATTTACTCGAAATTTCCTGATTTTACATGTCATATCCCTTGTCTTGGGCATACTTTTCCATAGGCATGTATGTATTTGACTTTCACAGTGTATTTTTTTAAGAGTTCTTAGTCCAGTGATGAACGTTCCAATTAACAGAGCATCTATCTCTTCCTAAATAATCTAACAAATGTTAGAGACCAATGACCAAAATCATAATTGTTTTCTACAGGGTAAATAAAATATATAAGCTATTCAAGCTAAACTCATAGGTTCTGGAGGGGTCTTAGCCCTAGAGGCAATGAACTTTGGAAGCAAATGTGAACTTTCTTGGTGTGCTGAAATATAATATAGTCCCGTGAACTGTGTTTTCAGAAACGAAAAGTAATTAATCATGCTTTGAATTTAGTGTAATGGCTAAAACGTCAGCTGTGACCTTGATTTAATTTGCTGGTAAAATATTGTTAATTAAATTGTCTTGAAAACAAAACAAAACTCATTAAACCTTGCTTCGGTGAAGATTATAAATGTAATCAATTGTAAGCCCCTTGCTTCCATTTGTAAGTGCCTACTCTTGGAGCTGGTCCCACTGAAGTCACTGGGAGAAATATGATAACCACCTCGCCAATGAGGTAGAACCGCTACTCTCCTTTTTAACCATAGTTCTATCTTGCCCAGTACCCTGATTGCCTCTGTCAGGGTTGCTATGAAAATAAATTGTCCTGTGTCACTATGTTATTGGTAGATTTAAATAATTCTTAGTAGATTAGTGAGACAAAAGTTTTCTCTTCAGAAGGGCCTGCTGGTTAGACTCTGTGACATCCTGAACACCCAGCTGTTTTATTTTGTTTTTAATGAGCATTTCAAAGTAATGCTCTGAATAACCACATACAGACCTTTTTTTTTTTTTTTTTTTTGAAAGGTATAATGCTTGGTACCTCTGGTCTTCTGGAACGGTGATTTTTTTCATGCATTCTGAAATTTTAGTTGCTTAATAACTGTTACTACTCATGGGTCTGGTCAAGGTTATTCTTCCTATATTAGCAATTTACCGTCTTGGCTAGTTGCTCCTCTTTGTCACATTCACACACGCGCGCAAGCGCACACACACAAACACACACAGAAAGACTAGATCTGAGATCAGTAATTTTCTAATATTCTGAACAAAAGAGGCTGATGTAGGAATTTAACCTTCCAATAATAATAAAAAAAAAAACTTCAGCTTTTCATTAGAAAAGCTTTCTTTAGGTCTTTCTGATCTAACACAAGCACTGACTGTTGTGTGAGCCTTTTGCTTTTGATAGTCTAACCGATTTTTTTCACTAGCTCTCAGCTTCTGATAAACCCACCAATTCATGGCCTGGCTTCCTGTTTCTGATATGCAGAACATATGTCAGAACAACTGACCTAACTAGAGATGAAAAATAATGAGAGAAGCTGTAAGGCATAAGGGAAGGACATGTACAAACACAAATTCAGCATAGGATTTAGGAGGTTAAGGTTGAGATTCTAGAGATTCAGTTGTCATTTAAATTAGTCTGATTTTTTTTCCTGTTATATAAAATACTTAGGATTGTAAAAGTTTTGACGAATACATGGCTGTTTCTCATTAGCAGTGGTTGTCACTAAAATGAATATGTTGCTGAGTGTTCAGTTTCTGGGAAACGTGGTTGAAACACGAGCAGCTCTTTCAATGCAGAGCTCCAAGTCAGATGTTTTCAGAGGGGATGTTCCCCATTAAGTAATGACAGAGAACCATACGGAACACATTACAAATCGAAATACTGATTGATGAAGTGCCTGTGGTCAGCTTTCTACAGAAATGAGAAATTTGAATGTATTATCACATCAGCATGGAGCTGATCTCACGTACAATCACATTCTGTTTTCATTTCTGTCTTGCCTCACGGTCTCACACGTGCTGTTCCAGATCACACTTACAGCAAGTAAGAACCTCAGACTGCAGGAAATAAAGCTTCAAGTTTGACCTCTGATATTTCATTGATTTAGCCCAATTCACAGAGCTCAGTAGGTCTGAGTTTGTTCACACAGCTGGTAAGCTATAAACTTTTTCTCACCTTGGCACAGTTCTTTCCTCCTTCCTAAGTACTGGGAGAGGGAGCTTGGAGATTGTGAGAACTCCCTGGAGGTCGGAAGAGCCAAGTGGGGTCACCTGGTAAGGCACAGCGGTTCCCTTGCCGGTTGGGGTGTGTGAAACTAAAAGCACCATTCAGGCTTTCCGAAAATAGCTCCTTTCCCTTTTCCACTTTGCTCATTTGCAGGTGTTCAGTGAGGAAAATAAGCTGGTTCATGCTGACTGCAGGGCTAGACAGAGATTGCTTCAGTTGTTTGTGTTCAAGTTACTTATTACTTTACCGTCAAGTTCGGGTTTGTTTCAGGTGCAGGGACCTCTTCTGCTTTACACACAAAGCAAACAACGCTGGTACTGTGAAATGTGCATAGTTGCACACTGTGTACACATACTGCAAGTGAATGTATGTCTGACTCCCAGCACATCTACAAAAAATATATATACTCTCATCGTAAATGTAGACACTGAGGTCAGATGATCTAGCCTTTTTTTTTTTTACCAGAAAATTGTTAAATTGTGCTTCAGGGAAATCCTGCATAGGAATGGACCTATGCATATACTTACCATGGTACTCACTTGAGCATTTCTGCTTCTGAGACCCCAGCATGGGATTATTATAGTTCAAAGGCACATTCAGTAGTGTGAGAGCCCAGTCTTGCTTACACCTTTATTAATGGAAACTCATTCAAGTGAATGGACTTGTTTGGTTTTCATTAGCACAGCTGAGGCCGCAGTTTGGCCCAGAACCTAAAAATCTCTTATGCTGTCAATTTGAACCTAAGGGGAACTAAAATCAAATGTCATCCAGAAATGTGAACAATGGAGCAAATATAAAATGGAAAACAAAAAAGAGGGAGAAATATCAGGAGCTTATACAAAGCGTATGAATAAATTTTAGGGTCTAATTTTCGATAATCACTGTTGCCAGATGCCCAGGATCTGTTATTCAGAAGTGCTAAGGATGCCCAGTCCTAGAATTCACTTAAAAGTATATCTCTGTGCCATAAAGAGAGAATGAAAACATTTGCCTCATCTTCCTAAATATATGGAACCATCTTTTGTTCCTTTTAAACAAATGGACCATAACAAACTGTTTTCCAGGGATCTGATTTCTGTCCTTCAGACAGACACGTATGGATGTGCTTGAAAATGCAGAACAGATGTACCTTAATGTATCAAAATGTAATTTGCCAGTTTTCACTTTACATTTATTCATGGCAGAATTCTGTATTGATAAATATTCAATCAGTAGTGTTCAAGACTTTCTTTCAAATTAAAGGATAAATAAATGTAGAATAAAATAAGGCAATGCATACAAGCAGCTATTCAAGGATGCAAAATTTGAAGCTTCTTGAAAGTTTCATACTTATTTCATTGTTCTTCATAAATTATTAAAAAATATATTAAACACAGTGCAGACTTTAATATTGCAGTAAATATCAGTAATTACCTAAGATTTAACTACCTTTTAGATATTTAAATTGAGAAATAAGTCTCTGACTTACTTCTCAATCAGCCATTATCAAAAGACACAGACTTTTAGTAGGACTCAAGAGCATTATGGCAGGAGGAATACTGAGGGAGATGCAACAGTCATTAAGATCACTTTATGTGCGGTCTTCTTACCAAACAGAAGCCATGAGCTCTGCTCTCAGAAAGGCTATTGCAATTGTAGTTTCAGTAGAGTCCAGAAATGCAAGTTTGGGCATAAATGGGACATTCATCAAGAACATCTTTTGCTTAGTAAGCCAGTATCTGAAGTGAGCTTCAGGTCTCATGTTTTTCTGCTAATCTTAAAGGATGAAATACTATCTCACGGCACAGCAAAACACGTATTACGAAGTGTGCTTTGCTCTACTGCTGAGAACTTGGCCCATTCTGTTCAAGCTTTCTATTCAAGTGATAAGGAGGGGCAAGAGAGCCAGGATGCGACATATTTTGCCTTGGAGTTGCTGAAACTGTTTCCCCAGTGTAAGATGAGCAAGAGGAGTGATAGTTACCAAAATGTTGGCATGGGACATTCCCACAGTTCAGTGTCAGGCCTGGGATAGGCCCATGAGTCTTCTCTTCCATAAAGATTAATATAGATGAAGTGTCTAGCAGAATGGGCACACAACGGTGTTTCTGAGAGAAGAAAGGATAAAGAGTTGGTGTGACTTAGAGTTGTTTTACTACAGCATAAAGTGAGTGTGTGGTACCCTGGCTCCTAAAGCTGCTCTACACCCAGGCTGAGCAGGCCTGCGGTCCTGCAAATCCCTGCCCATGTGCTCTTGTTGTTGTTCTAGTATGGAGTTAGTGCTGGTGTGAGTGTGTGGTGAGCACGTTTAGAGCTGCAGAGAGCTTCTAGGTGCTTGTGTCCTTTGGAAACAAGATTTAAGGTCTAATTCCTGAATACTTAAACACTTTCTTTTTTAGATTTGGGTTTTAATATGTTTGGCTCTTGAAAATTTTTACAGTTATGTTTACCCTGCCAAATCAGATCAGCATCTAGACTTTGGGCCAGAGCTATTATTGTGTCTGTCTCAAAATGGCAATATGAGGAGGATTAGGAGGAGTGTAGATGAAGACTGAGGTTCAAGGCTTTTGAAGCAGAACTAGCTTTCATGAGAGACTGGTACATATTAATATTTCACTTATTTCATGGGACCTATTTAAATGTCTTTAGAATTTTTGAAGCAGTCATCTGAGAACTAAGCAACATGGTTGCATAAAAAGTCAACAAATGCTTTTAGATGTGGTGGGCAAATCAGATTGGATATGAGTTCTAAGAATGTACAAAATTAAGTCAGCTTTATTTATCAACAGAATGGTTACTGCACAGTGGTAGCACCGCACGTGACTCATCCCGAATGTTGCAACACCATTTGCCAATGACAGATTTAACAGAGATGACTGTTCTTGGCCGTACAGAGAATATCGGTAAAATGTCTAATTACTGCCAGTTGTGATGCTTCTCAGATCACATGCTTGTCATATACAAAAAAAAAATGTAGTTGTTCCCTACTAAGTCACACCAAGTGATGCCTAATTGCACATTCCAGTGCCTGGATTTCAATAGCCCACTCCAAGGCTCCTCCCTGGAGCTGGCCATCTGGGAGTAACCTGGGCCTACTTGTTCAACTGGAAAACTGGTCTGGATTTGAGCTTCCCTAAGACTGTTGCAGTCACAGTGTCATCCAATGTATATCATGCATTGATCTGAAGTTTCTTATGAGAATCCTGATTAAGTAACACTGATCTCTATTTTTTTTCCTAATGCCATAACATTTCAACCATCTTTTCTTGTACTGGCTGGGACCCCTTCCCTACTACACACTCCTCCCCCCAAAAAACTTCTGTTGTACCTGTCTCATCCAGACAGCTAAAGAGAGCAGGAAATGTGCAATACCTATTGTATACATTGTACATTTTTGCTTCATTTTTCTCCTCTGATTTTATGATGAATTGTCTGGTTATTGGAAAGTGTCAAAGATAAAAGAAGGAGAACATAAAACAAAGGTGGATCTTTGGTTGTTGTCTTCTTTGTTTTAGGACCACTCAATTTCCAAGAACAAGGAAACAAGAGGACCCTCCTAAATCCCACAGCAGGAGTATGTTTTCTTGTAAATGCACCCTCATCCTCTCTTGCTCTTACTTGCTTTTAAACATGCATCTGACACAAATTAATCTGGAGGGTTTTCTAGTCATTTCCCATTTGCTGCTGGGGCAAGTTGGACTTGCCAGTGTTGTTTTGGCCTCAGCCTGAAACAGCATGAAAGGAATGGCCCAGAGAGAGTGCATGTTCCCCTTTGGCTCTCCTTCATTGCACTCTTGGGCCCACTCAACAGCAACAACAAAAAGAGGAGCTCAGGGCAGGGAGAGATTGCAAACCCCTCTGTAGTACCTTAAAGAACCAAAATTACTTAATTAATGTGGAGGCCATTATGTGCAGTTACCATATGAATGAGTAAGTAGTCTGCCTGAGCTACAGAGCAGGAAAGAGGAGAGGATATCTGAGGTCAGCCTTGTCAGGGTAAAGGAATGCTAAACAATGAGGGCATTGGTTTAAGATTTGAGGAAGAATTTGAAAAAGAGCCCTGAGAGTGAAATTAAATGAAGCATGGGAGAGTATTAGGGAAGATTAACAGTGCTGTGAAGGAACCCAGAAGAGACTGCCAATCGCCCCTGAGCACATGCAGCTCTAACTTTGTTGCTGCAGACAGGAATTGGGCAGTGCACTGCTGGAGCTTGACTGGAAAGTATTTTCTTGAGCAACATTAAAGAGTTTCTCTTCCGCACCCCCTCTCTTTCATTGACTTCTGAAAGTTTACATGCCCCTTTCAGCTGCATTTTTTGGCAGACAGACTTACTCCAGAGGTAGAAAAAAAAAAGAGTTAAGTTTTTAAAAGAAATCTGTCAGTTTCAGTGTAAATGCGAGATTCACTTAGAAGCATTGGGATGTCATCACTAGCATTTTACTTCAGAGGAGGGAACAAAACCTAGTGAAATACATGGCTGCATTATTTCACAGTTGAATTCAGCAAAAGAATTTATAAGAAATGTATATGTATATATAAATGAAATGAAAGAATATCCATTTACTGAAAACTAGATTATGTTTTTCCAAAATCTGAAGACTTGCAGTCATCTTAATTTTTTTTTTTTTTTGGTGCAGTCTATTTCAAGACTTTTTTTTCACAGTACAAAACTTTTTTCACAGTGTTCATCGGCAATAATGGTGGGCTTTTCCTGCAGCATCCGATTTTTCTCTATACGTGTAGAACAAGAATCACCTCAAGGTGCTATATTTTGGAAAATGTTGGCTTTTTTATTTTTAAGTTTTGTGTCTTTACTCTTTTTGAGTGTGTATTGTCTCTGTGCAACAGTATTTACTTATGTGTTCCGAGATAATAATGACTCCTGGATGTGAGCTCTTAGCATATACCTACCCTAAGAGCTATAAACAGAGTTGTTCATAAAAGCAAGAAGAGAGAAGGTGAATAATCTTTTTAAAAGCATTTTGTTGTATGTTTTGCAGAAGACTATAGCCCAGATCCTGGATAACATCTGCATGGTTCAAAATCCCTGGGTGGGTCCTGCCAGGGTGTGCAGGAAGATAGGGATTATACTTATTCCGTGTACTTCAGTTTTAACTAATGATGCTGACTGCCTGTGTATGTCAGTAGGGCCTAACAGCCTTGGAATATAATCTTCTATTACTCAAGGTTAAATGCTATTGTACCTTGATATTCAAGTTAGATGCAGCACAGCTGGTTGTATGAACATAATCTTAGGTATCTAAATTGCTTAGTTATTTGGAAAGCTGCATTGTGGCCTTCTCTACATCTTTATTCCTAAGCACTGTGGCTCATCTTTCATTTTACAACTGTAAGTCTCATTTGGTTTAGGCTTCCCAGGCAGCTCATCCATGCTAGCTAGCCCTCCCTTTGGAAATTATATGCCCAAGCTGCCTCTGAAGCATGGGACTAAATGCTTAAGTTGCCTAGTGAATGAGTGCACTGAAAATTTAAGTGTTTTTAGTTCCTAAAACATCTAGGTGCTTCTAAAGAATTTAGTCGTGACTGCTAATATCCTAATAGACTTTATAAGTAGCACCAAAAGTAGAATCTGACTGGTGTTCTAATTTGGAGTAAATTAGTGGAATGCACAAAAATGACGCTTCATTGCATAAACTGCATTTCAGAAGTAGACTGGATGACATTTTCAAATGCTCCCTCTGCTGCAATTGTTTCACTCCTCTGTGAAAGAACAATTTAAGTAATTAAATTTTTCCTCAGGATAGGAAAGAAATATCTCCCTCCCAGCCCTTTCTTTTCATTTTTCCTTCTATTAATTTAATTGAAATCTAAATTGTTTAAAATATTAAATAGCATTGGAGACCTCCCATCACTAAGGCTAGAGCTGTGTGGGAAATGCTTTTTTAACCTAGAAAACTTCCGTGTTTTTCTAAACATTCCTGTTCTCTGAGATAAAACCAAATCCCTTTAAAGGTAGCAGTATGTGCCTTTGTGTTTATTATGGATTAGTATTACGAGCCTGGTATGCAACCACCATAAGTTTCAACGTCAAAATACCTCTTTTTATCTAACCAAGAAAAGAAAAAGTTGCCAAAAAAGAAAAATGAGTGATTCTATGATTTCATTGTCTACCACAAGCTTGAGCAAAGTTGCAGGTAGGGCACTGCTTTTCTGCTGAGTCCTCTGCAGGGTAATACGAAGGCCAGCAAAAGACTGTAGTTGACAGGAGCCAACTTGAAGCCTAGCCCCACAAGTACACAACCAGACTGCGTTAGATATGCACCTGGTAGCCTGTCTGGGCAAGGATCACACTCCCTTCAGAAAGCAATGTTGCCCTAGGAGACTTGGGCCTCTCCTGTCACCAGAGTTTATTTCTATACATGTCATGAAGGACTTCACGGGTAGTTTTTCAAACTAGGACTGACTGCTATATTCCACCTGGCCTAATGGAGTGTGTATAAGTGACTGAATCATAGAATCATAGAATCACAGAATGCCCAAGGTTGGAAGGGACCTCTAGAGGTCATCTAGTCCAACCCCCCTG
>JAWLRI010000847.1:699529-714123 GCA_034781795.1 Crypturellus tataupa | reverse complement strand
GATAGAGGTGAACCCTTCTATTAAAACTGAGTTTCAGTCAGTTAACAAGCATATCCACAATTATAATATTGGCTGAAATACGAATTCTTTTTTGGGGCTTAATCCCTTTCAGTTATTAAATAGGAAGCCTACATCATGGTTCAGAAGCACCATTACAGCAAACATTGTGCTGAATTGCTGTCAGCTAAACTAGTGTCATTAACGTAATCAGCATTGAGCTCATCTCTGGACCTAAGCACGTTTTGCTGAAACCAATGCCACACCAGACTAGAAGAAAATAGAATTTTTGCCCATTTAACCTTTTGCTGAGTTCTTGAAGCCCTCTGAATGGTCTGGTATTGATAAGGCCTAGAAATCTGTTGCTAAACTCTGTTTTAGGACTGATCTGCCATTGCCAGTCCAGTGTTCCTTCAAACGCAGTGGGATGTGAATGAGAACACTCTTTAGGCTGTATCAGCTGGCACCTTTTGCAAGTCAAAAGGAATCACAAAGCTGGTTTTACCAATTTGCCCCAACGAGATTGAAAACTCTCTCAGCTCTTGGCCAATTTCAAACAATGGCTAAACAAAGAAAAATGAAACTGAGGAAACCACCATAAACTTGAACTCTTGCTGTCTTGCTACTGTTTAATTGGGGGTTGACATGAAAATTTAGTTGTACATCTGTGGCTGCGTTAAATTACATTTATTAAGAAATAACTTTTGCAGCTATGTGTATCCTTTCTCTTGCGCACTTCTGCGCTGCACTATAAGGTTTCACTGCAGCATTCTTTCCAGGTTGCCGCTGTGGTTTCTCAGCATTAATCACTGAATGAATTTTTGCTTCTACTGGGCCTTCCCTTGTATTTCACATTTTTTGTTTGTTTGTTTTTATTTCCCAAGGATTGCTTTCATCCTGCCTTGGGGCATTTACTATTATTCTGTTAATCCACTCTAGCAGAGAGGCAAATGATACTGGCACCATAGGGATTCCTACTGGTTCCAAGCATTATTTCTATGTCATAACTGCACCAGAGGACATTGTGAAAATGTAGCCAGTCCTTACAGCATGCTGCATTTGTGAGCTATCTGGAAAAGTAATCTCAAGTGAGCCCATATCACGGTGCAATTCATAAGTGCATAAAATTAAAGGAAATTAGTTAATACGGAGTCTGTCAGTTAAATGTGCCCAAACTGAAATGATCATGTTCAACAAAGCCTGGTATGCTACTATGTTTTTTATTGTTATTTTTCCTTATTGGAAAACTTCTGAAAACAAGATCCACAAGGAATGCTGTGAACAACAGTAATTTTAGAAGTTGAACCGGTTCCCATTTGCCCTTGCTTTCTCCTTGTTCTCTCCTTTACATATCATAGGCTACACATTTTAAAGTTCCCAACTAAATTCTGCAAGCCCAGCTGTGGGGAAAGCAAAGGCAAATTATTATAGTTGCAAATGTCCTAAAACTCAGAGGCACCATCTCCTCCAGAAGAGATTTCACCTAGTTGCAAACTGGCCACCTATGGTAACTGTTCAGGCCGTCTGCGGTACACACCTTAATGCACGGCTGCGTATGGAGCTTTGTTACGAAATGCTGTCCATAGGAAGGGCTCACCAGCTTACGTAAACCTCACAATGAGCTGTCTGACGGGCTGGTGAGATACAGAATGAAGTTTTTTACCAGGACACAACCATTCTGTAAAATAAGGCAGGTCCTTGACAGTGTAACATTAAGAAGGGCAGGATGATAGCACGTAAGTAAATAAGAGCTTCCCCTTCTATTTTGGTGTAATGTTGACTCCCTTTTGAGTGATGTGTTCTGGGAATAAGCTGAAAGTGTAAATTTGTTGGAAATGTTACCCTTAATTGCCAGAGAGAAATAAATCCAGTTAGAGACACTATGAAGCATCACTATTCCCCTGTCTACTTACGATTGTAATTTTATTTACTGTGTACCATTACATAGCCATATAAATACAGCTTTCCGAAGGAACGAGATCAAGGTCTTACATGTGTTGTTATCTTTTATATATCTGCAGTCAGTTTTTTGTGATTGGTGAGCTCAATCACTTTGTTTATTCATGAAAAAAGCAATTCAACTCTTATTCAGGAGCCCCTGTTCTCTGTAGTTGTCCAGCAGTACACTACAAATAGCAATGACACTGTCTTGTTTGTATGAGATGCTTATAAACATTTGTCTTGTTTGTATGAGGTGCGACTTGTTTGTATGAGATGCTTATAAACATTTTAATTATGATACCTTAAAATGAACAAAATACATAATTCTTAGTCTTAAACTCCTGCTCAGGAGTAAATGACTGTGTTCAGCATGAGTAATTTTGGTATGGCCAAGGAGTGAGAGGTGTTGCAATCCTAGCTTCAGCTTGGCGTACAGGGAAGGCAGGGGGAGTGCAAGCAGTTTAAGAATAGTAAAGATCTAAGTGCCCGTAATCACATGATTACTTACAATTACTTAATATAGCTGTGAAATTATAATTTAAAAATATATCACATTCAGGTGCTGGTATATAAGTCTGGCATAAGGCTGTATGCTTGGCAGCAGTATACTGTAAACACATAGTAAATGGAAAGGCAGTGCCTTAAGGAGACTATCAGTCTTGGGTTTATTACAAGATGCAATCAGAGAAGGAGCTGAACAAATGGATAGGCACTGAAACAGAGAAGGATGTGGGAAGAATAGTGCAAGCATGTTTTTTCATAGCCTTGTGTGCATAATATCCCAGTGAGTAAAGGGAAAGGGGGTGACCTGGGAGCCTCCTGCAGCAAGTTGTGGCTTCCTTGGGCTCCTCTCCCATAGATTTCAGAAAGGGTTCTGCCTTAACCAGAAATAAGTAGGTGAAATTGGGGCTCATCACAAAATGACGATCAACTATGTACAAATGAATCCTTGTGCTGGCTTAGTATTGCAAAGAAAAACAAAGCTGGGGAGGAACATAAAGCAGCTTGTTATAATTATGGTTCTTTTTGAATTCGACTGAGTCCTCCCCTTTCCTTCCTTTACCTTCCCCTTCTCCTCCCAAAATAATAACACATTTCGCCAATAATTTTGAGGAAGTCTCAATGGCCCAGATGGAATTTAGAAAGAGGAATGTAACGTAGTTTCATTTCATTCTTCTTTCTCCCTCTTTTTCCCCCTCCCCCTGATTTTCTACTCACAAGTTTCTTTATTCAGCTTATTCCGCAATATGGAGGTGGTGAGGCAAAAATAGAACTTAATGGTACTACCACTGTTTGTTTCTATTAGCGTTTACATGTGAAATGAAGGCATTTTGGAAGAGAACCAGACTGGCCAGTAAAACCTTTCACCCTCATAAACTGTACATTTGGTTTGACTTTGGCTTAGGTCCCAGAACTTGTCAGAAGCTTTATTATAAAGCTGTAGTTCAACTAGAGTTTTGTTAGTTCTATTACAACAACTCTTCTCCTTAAAAAATAAAAGAAAAAAATAGAAAGAATGAGAATAAAAAAGAAAAAGAAGGACAGAAAAAAGAAAAGCTTTTCTTCATTCTGAATGCTCTTAGAATTCTGGAAAAAAAATGTACTAGAAAATGCAATTAGCCAGATAACTGGTCAGCATCAATCATCAGAAAATAAATGAAGTTTATCTAAAATTTCCAAAAATGATACATCACCTCCTTAAAATAGTCCAAGAGTGACTAATCATATAAACAATAAGGCAGCCACCAACACTCAAGCAAGTTACGACTTCTGAGAAAACACAGGCCTACATTGCCAAAGAAGAGTCTACAGAACAACTGGAGAATGCTATGGACATCTGGAGGGAAGATGAATACTACGCTTCAAGAGCGGGTTGGTTTTGTTTTTTTTTTTTTTTTGGAATAAGCTTTCTCAAAGGGCCAGTTTAGCTCTGCATAAATTCCATCATGGAATAGAAAAGCCAAAAAAGAAGAGGAGAAAGAGGAACGTGTTACACAATACACAGTTATAAAACTATTGGTCTCATCATGCTTTCATGCATCCTCTGGCTTTTGTGCACAGCCCCCTCCCAGTGCAAGACCAAACACAAGTGAAGCTGTGTCGGGCTTACCACCACTTTATTGCGACAGCTTTATCCCATAACCAGCTATGAATTATTAAAACCTAGAGATTATTGGAGATCGAAAATTATTGAAAGGATGTGTAGAACTGCACTTAAAGTTCAGTTGGGTCATAATATTTTGGTAGGGTTTGAAATATGGTCTTGTAGTTAAGGGACTAATTTGAAACATAGAAGACAAATTCATCTCTTGCTTCTGTCAGTGAATTGCCATATGACCTTGAGTAAACGACTTACTTAAACTGCCTATGTTTTGATTCCCTATTGAGAAAAATGGTGACAGAAATTAATCTAGTTTAGACTAGTCTAAAAAGTTTAGACTGCTCTTCCAGTCTAGAAATTCTTTTTTGTTGACTTTGATTATAAACTCCATGGGTCAGGAAATACTAATTTGCTGTGAGGCCCTAGTTTTGATTCTGTGGGAATGAGATTTTTCAAAAGTGCTAGGTTCCCCCAAAATGTAAACAGGTACATCAAAACTGTTTTTTTTTTTTTTTTTTTTTTTTCCCAAAACACTTCACTGACTAATTCCAAAAGACATATCTAAAACCTTTCTCATTTCAGTGCAACAACACACAGCTGGAGATTCCTTATGCTTCCACTGGAAATTGCAAATTCACAGAATCTGAACGCACCCTGAGCACGGGGTACTGACCAGAGTCCCTGGGCTGCCTGAGCTCCTAGTTGTTTCCAGGAATGTCTAGAGTCAGTGAACCTAAGGGTCAAGCCTATTCAAGAATATCTCCTCTCATGTAAAATGTTGAGCGCTTGGATTTTGTATATTATATATTGGTATGTTTTGTGTGGGAAGGGTATGCCTTTTCCAATTACTACTCTTGGAAAGAAAGCATATTTGACTGCTCAGCAGTTAAGTATGATGCTGTGCACCATGGCGGTGGTCGGTGCTGGCAGCAGCTGGTGTGATGTGAGTCATCTCTGTGGAGTTTGACTGAAAACTTTACCTTGCCCAGTACCAAAGCTGGTACATGCTTATGGGTGTGGGAAAATCAGTGTGTCACTGCCAAATCACTGAAAAACTTTTGAATATGCAAAGTTAACTACTTTTGCTATAATAGTGTATTTGTGATAGACCACACCAAACTACTTCAGCATGTATTCATATAGTAGAGAAATTCCGTACGAAAATTATCATTAGTTCTAGTCATGGATGGAAATCAATTATGTAAGCAATGTTGTGTAACACATTGCCACCAGATTTCACAAGGAAGGTATGCAACTCTCAAAGAGCCTTTGAGTACTGAATTAGGAATTTGAATTTGATAATTGGGAATTACCAAACTTTACTTGAAAGTTTACTTGAATTACATTTTAAAAAAAAACTAAAAATGGAATTATAGAGGACATGCTTGTGTCAGTAAGAACAGATCAAAATGCAGCATGAAACAAAGGGCCAAGTGCTGTAGGAGGCTGCATATATTCAAGGAAGTGTTGAGCGTAATATGTTTTTGACAATCAGCAGGAGTCACAGCCTCGATACCTTTAAAAAGCTGTCTCTATTTGCTTTACATTCTTATTGCTTTCTTTGTGGGGGAGGGAGGTTTGAAGGTCACAGAACAGGCTATTTGTGTAATCCGAACCAGATGATTAATTACTTTTATAGGGATTTTGTTCCTCTGAAAAATTTGTCCCAGAAAAGCAAGAGGACCCACAAAGTCTGTGGTTGAAAGAAAATTATATTAAGATTGCAGAAATGCTGTACGTCACAGTTCTGTGGGAAGTGGCTTTTCATTGTTTAGCATAAGAAAGAGAAATAGTAACAACTCAGGCTACAGAGCTGGGGTTTGTGCTGTGTAATAAATTCCAAATAAAGGAGTTCTATAGCAAACCCTTAAATATTACACCCAAGCTCGAAGTACAGATATCAGAAAGTCTCAGACTGAAAAGAAATCAGCATAATGAACATTCTAACTAGATTAGCTGTCATTTTTAGCTAAAAAAAAAAAAAGACTCTTCCACCCCATTCTTTCATGCTCTCCTCTCCAAAAAATTTGGAACTCATCAGTGGAAATATTGCCTCAAAATCTTTTTCTGCTTTCTATTATTTAAACCAGAGACGTATGCACTCGTTTGAGCAAAATAAGAATGAATTTAATTTTTTTTCTTAAATCAGAAACAGATCCAGATGAGGATTTCAGAATTATGAGAACACTTTTTATTTAGATTTCTGTGCATTTAAGTGGTGTGTTCTAGGGAAAATGCTGATTATTGTCAAATGTTGAAGACTGGGTCTCAAAGCCCATCAAAACCACTGGGAAAACTGCAAACAATTTTGATGTGCTTTGAATTAGGCCCCATTCTGGAACAGTCCCTGAATGTAACACGTGGGATGGGCTGAAATATGTCTCATTATGCTGCTTCAAAGGCCGTGTTTATCATAGCAAACTAAAAGGCCTGGGGCACAGGTTGAGAGCTCTCACGCAGTCATCTGGTTCCTCGCATTTTCTGGGGACAGTTTTGGCCTGGCTGACCACCTTCTCCAGACGATGAGTGAACATCATCTGAGGGTCACTTACAGATCACAGACTCTTCCCAAGAGGTGGCATGGATGTGGTAACTTGTTTTAAGGACAAAGAGGAGGGCTCGTTGTGTGGGCCAAGGCTGTGCTGTGCTGTTCACCCTCAGGGAGAGAGAATGGGTCTGAACACATTTACAGGCTAAAGGCTTAGCAGAAGGCAAACCTTTTTGTCATATCCTATCACAGAGTCACTTTCCTATGCACACCAGTGACACTGGAAGGCTATGATCTCGGGTGCCAGCTGCACTGAGTCTGCGTGAGGAGTTGGTGCTGCACGAGGATTTGATTTGTATGGAGCCCAGCTGGCCTGGGTCAAACGCTGCTTTGCAGCCTGCCCACAGGGTTGGGGAGAGGAGACAAGTAGCAGCGCCAGCTCCTTCGGGCTGAACCATTCCAGACTCCCTCATGAGGAAGGAAATACTCAGCCTTTTTTTTTTTTTTTTTTTTGCCTGTTTTGCCTTGCCCTTCCTCAATATGAGGAGCTGAGTGAGCCCAGTGTTTCTAGTAGCCACGTTTTGATGAGTGCATCTGAATGGGCCTTTTACAAGGTAAAGTTTGACCTACAGCTTTTGATATTCCAAAGGAAGTTTCTTTTACAATGACGTTGAATTGAAAGGACCGTTATGTTCTCTCACTGGAGTAAGTGAAATCTGAATTTGGCCTTCTGCAGTTTTTCTGTCAGCTGTAGCTGAACTCTAGCTTTGGTTTACCGCAATCCCTCATACTTTTTTGGTGCTGATAAATATAAGTATGTAGATGTTGTGCTCTTACATTCTTAGTATTAACTGAGGAAACAGAACACTAACATACTCTTGTCAATACAAGCAGTGCCCTGGGAATTGGCTAATTAACATAAAAGTCAGCCCTGCAGGGGCATTTCCAGGTTCATTTTTTTGCTGCCTCAGCAAACTATAGGGTTTGAGCTGTTAACTACTTTCAGATGCTCTTTGTCTTTCAAGAAAGAAATAAAGGACATCCATGCTGCTTTAGGCAAGTTAATGGTTCTACAGAACACTTACCTTTTTACCACATGCTTCATGGTGGACTGAAATCTGGAACAAGCTAAGGATTATATCCATTATACCATGTATACTCTTTGGGCAGAAAAACATTTTGTAAGCTAAGGGTGAATGGCTAAATGTGATATTTATATTCATGTTTTTTTCTGAACTGTATACTGAGATTGCTTAATTTTACTCAAAGTAATTCTTCCAGTAAAGCCTAAAGCAGAGGATTTCTAGGTGTTTTGATTTCTCAGGGTTCATTAAGGTTGTGAGAAACAGTTCATAGAGGCTACTGGGAAAACTGGCGAGACCTGCCTAGCCTCCTCCATTAAGCTTGAAGGAAATCTGGCCTAACTTGCACAGGGGACAGGTCCGTAAAATTTTGAGGAATTTCTAATTTGGGTTTTTGTGTGAGGAGGTGTTTGTGGGAATTACTTACCTTTTTTCTCACTTTTTCCCTTAGGCAACAAAACAGAAGTTACATGTTCATAGGGGAAAAATGATAGAAAAGTGAAAGAAATTCACGTGGAATTAATTTTTTCTTTAGCTGTGAGATTTGGGTTTTAACACTTAGATTCATTTTTGTCTAGCTCTGGGTGTTATAGCAAATTATCTGTCCTCCTTGTCATGTTTACCCATCGTATGTATTGCTGCTACTTATGAATGAACACAGTCACACCCTGAAGCTCATAGAAATCATCTGTAGAAAGTGACAATAGAATAATTTTCAATTGAAGTGTTGAAAACTATTTGATAGGTTCTCAAGTGCTAATGAATAGGACTCAGCAGTTACATTTTGAATGAGCACAGTTATTGTCAAAGTATTTTGTAAGAGCAGGAAGAAAAGCACGTGTGCAAAGGGCAAACTGGAGAAAGCCCATGTGGCAGTAGATGCAGATACATGTACTATTCATAATTCTGTTTTGTACACACATATTCTTGTTGATGCATGAATTTGCTTATTCTGTGAGGGCACTTTAGGCATGATTATCAAAAGACTGTGTGTGTATTTGACAGTTTGCCCAACACTATTTGATCTTGCTGTATGTTTAATCTTCTCAGATTTATACCCATCCAGAATAAGATTTTACATGTTTAGTGTCTGCCTAATTTTTGACGCAGTTCAATGCTCACTAGAAAAGGAAATGAAAAATCAGAAAAAGACATTGCTTTACCCTTCATCAGATATCCCGAAAAGGTTTCATTTCTGCCACTGTCTCAGATTTGAGAAGTGCTATTGAGCATTGACTGAGGCAGAGGGGAGCTTCAGGCTGAACTAGGACAAGTTAGAGAAATTGGGAAGGGAGAAAGTGCAACCTGATAAGGAGCACTCAGGTGCTGAAGACTATATGGACAGGGTGACTCCTCTAAAAGGAAAGGACGTCTTGAAAGGGAGAAGTGACTGTGGAATAAGGAGCCAGATTTAGGGGAAAAGAAAGTTTGCTATGGCAGTATTTTGAAGGGGTCTTGGCAGCAAGCATCGTGCTTGGGGTGAGCATACAGAAAACAGCCTTTGCTGTATAGTGTTTGAACTGGAGCCAAGCATCTGTCAAACTCACTGACAAGATTTTCAATTCTCCTTATCCTCATTCACATTAACACTGGCAATTTACTACTGCCATCATTTACTATAACAACTATCACGCCAATTGCAGTGACCCTTGCAATGAATTTCAGTGTTACAGATTCTGGGAGCTAGCAAGTAGAAAGGTGCTAGAAATATGCCAGTGAAATCTCAGTATTCTTGCTTATTTGGATGCAATAGATGCTGCTCATTTAATCAGTATAAAATTTTTCATTAGTTTATTCTGCCTTTAATGTCCCAAAAGGCTTAAGGAAAGTTAGACAGAGGCAGCTAGCTTTTATTTAACGTTTCCCTGGAGGTGAATAGCAACACTGGTTGTCTATCGCACATCTACAGTAAGCTGAAGCAGAGGGAGCACTGCATTTTGCCTTTATTATCAGGAAGTGTCAAAAGTATTAATAGCATAAATTTTGCTAGCTAGCTAAAATTCTCACACTGCAATCTTATGCATCAGCATTTTTTTTAACCACAGATGGTCATTTATGTAACCGTGTTGGAAACTGTGGCTGTGTTCCACAGCAACAGGAAAATGGGATACATCTGCACTGTGTGGGGAAAAATACAAATGAACTAGAAGCCATGCAAACATTTAAATTACAGGGAAATGGGACTGCGATAAGCTCTGAACTTCATGAGCAGGAAGAGAGTGTCAGCCTCACCCATGCCCTGAAAAAATGGCCACATTTATGGGTTACTCTATTGTACTGAGTGGAAGTTTGTTTATGCGGGACCTTCCTTCCCTCAGGACTTCCTTTGAGAGGAAATGTCGTCACTATTCGGTAGGGGTCAATTGTTATGCATTCAAAACTCGGACATAAAATAGTATCCCGGAATGCAAAAAAAAGTGGAAAGGAAGAAATAAGATTTCTCCGTTTGTATCTCTGGAAACATTTACACCAGTTATTCTTGATTGTTAGTTCTTCCAAAGAGCTGAGAAAAATCAAACATTACTCAAATAGCTGAAATAGTAATGTTTTGAGGTACTCCAGGATACTTCTCATTATTTGAAGAATCCCATTACTTTTTTCCAGCTCAGCTGCTCTCTATGGCTAACGTGGAAATATGTTTAAACACAAGAAGACCGAAAATCAGTCTGCAGCTTTTTAGTTGAGCTAAGCTTTTGCAGGAATACCTGACTGCATCTGCCCTGTGCTTCGGTCTGGACTGACCTGGATCCAGTGGAGGGGCACTTTTCTGAGACCATCTTTGTGGCTTAGATGTCCTGAGATTTTTTTTTTTTTCCCTACTGGTAAAATATGAATGTTGTTTGACATGGAGAATGCTAAGGAAGAGCTAATATCATTGCTGTTTTCTTATTGTCTTTGTGTTATTGGTCAAATGAAAGAAACTGGAGGATCCTCATCAGTGAGAGGTTCCTCTCGGAAACACAGAATTACAGCATAGTTGAGGCTGGAAAACATCTCTGGAGGTCATCTCCTCCAGTCCAAACTTCTATTCAAAGCAGTAACCTAGGGCAGAAACTCAGGGTCCTGCTCAGTTGGGTTTTGAATATCCCTGTGGATGCAGATTCTAAAACCCCTCTGGGCAACCTGTTTTGGTGTTTAACTACCCTCACAGTAATAACAAGTTTCTTCCTATATTTAAACAGATATTTCTGTATTTCAGTTAGCACCATTGTCCATACGCTTTTGTCATGCTCACAGTAACTGCACTATTTGGACACTAATAATGAAATGATTTGGGGCACTAATTGGATAAAAGCACAATTTAAGACTTTTGTCTTCCTTCCGTGCAAGAGGTGGTTAATAAACTTTTCACTTTGGTAAATGGACTTCCCCTCTCTACATTTATTGATGCTATTTACCAAATTTGTTTTAAGAATTCCAGCTGAGTGGATTACACTTTTATATTCACTTTGCATTAGGCTGTGGGACATCTGGCAGCAAAGAAATGTAAAAAACTCACCAGTACCCACATTGGTCTGCAGGGGACATTTGTGTCCCAAAGAGGCAGCACAACCATGAATAATATTGACTTAGGAGGCACCATGGGAAGTCTCTTCACTAGCTGCCTCTTGAAGGTTCAACGTCCATGGAAGTCTTGCTTCTTCCGCATTACATAATCTACACCAAAAATATATTTCCCATTTTCTCCCAGACTAATTTTACAATACAATAAGGGATACAATAAGGTAATTAAGGGGGCAAGAAATTATGATTTGAACTTTCCTGTGGAACAGTAGAGAATAAATTTTCTTCAAGCACAGTATATTAAATAAAGCACATCATAGGATCATAAACTGCAGTAAATCTGATTAAAGTGCTGTTAGACAATGCACTATAGCCCTACAAGCTGCTTTTCTCCTGCCTGGACATCCAGCCCAACCAGTCCTTCTTTCCTTTCTGCCTTCTTTCCTTTCCCTCCTTCACTGTCTTCCTTTTTGCTTTTTCTGTGTCTCCTTTGTTCTTTCTCTCCTTTTCTCTTTCTCACACACGCACACACACACACGCACACTTGGATTGCTCACTTTTTCAGTGTCTGAGTTAAGAAACAAGTGGAGGATCTTCCTCCTCTGTATGGATGTGTAACGTTTCCAAGAAGTAGTGCAGAATTTTCCAGGCCGAGTTTCTTGCTCGGTGCCTGGGCCGCTGACCAGTTGCGTCACATCTGAAAGAATGCCGCTTATGAGGCAGAAATTCCCACCGTTAGAATCACCCCTCTGTGTTACACAACAAAGGCCAGTGCATTGTCTCAGTGTTAAGCGGGTGTTAAAATGTGCATATGTTGCCAGGGCTATTGCATATGAGGGTCCATTTAGGAAGCAGTGTTTTTTCACTACTGCTGACTGCTCTGAATCCCCTCATATTAGCACATTAGCACACATGCGGGCGTCTTATCAGATTAGCCACAGTTGTCACAGATTAGTTCGCTCTGTGAAGGAGCCGCAGAGGTACTTTTGACCATTCATTCAAAAGAGGCATTTTTTTTTTTCTTGTCTATCCTTCAAACATCAGAGTGCAAAGCAAATTAAAGAGAAAGTCAGACCCTTTCCCTCTCCGTCTCTTTCTCATTTTGGTTACAGGATAACCAAAGGATATATGCAAGGATAGATGAAGGTAAATGGATAGTAAATATAAGAAATTTAAATCTTTTAATCTGTTAAAAATATTGTTTTCTTTCTTAACAGATGACAACACCTTGTTGTCATACAACCTCTCTGAAGGTCAGAAGTAATCCTTCTATAAAAAAACTAAAAGACTTCCCAGTAGATTTTACATTATTTGTTTCACTTACCTTTCTCCTTAAAATATAACTGTAATGTTAAACAGTGTCTCAAAATGCCTTCATTGTGGTTTGCAGTCTATGCAGACATTAAGACTGAGCCTAGAGAAGATCCTAGTGTTGTCTTCTGCTTTTGCTTACGTTGTGAGCCAAGGTAGGTGAATGCCACCTGATGGTCTGGTGAACCTGAGTCAAAGGAGACTTCAAGATGTTTTGGTCTACTGCCTTGATTGATATTGAAGTGCTGTGATTTAGATAAAGCCCATTTACTATTTACTCCATTCTGACAGCAGTTTTCAGTAATCATCTCTGACAACATCTATAGAAGTAAAAAGACATATTGCTGTAGCTACTGGTTAGTACTTGCTCCTTTAACACATATGCAAAAAAAAGAGAAGGAACCTGTAGCAGGGAGTCATCAATTCCATACAACTGTATGTTTTCTTAGGGAAAGTGTTCTTGCACTCCCGCACTGCTGGGAATAGCACCACTGTACTCAATTTGAGCTTGACCATGAGCCAAAGAAGAATCAGGGGGCAATTTTGCTCTTTAATGATGTTCTCTGTAGGTTAGCTATGGTGCCAGCATATGGGAGACAAAGCAGACAAATCCAAAGTAAAAGCATGACTTCAGGACTGATGGTCCCTGTGCCATATGGATGGCCTATAGGAGTAATTCAAAATATTTTCTTTAGAAAATGAAGAAGAAATCAAGAACTGGACTGTGACCTTTCCTAACTGTAGGTTACCAAAGTACATCACCATTAGCAGGACTTTAATCAGTCATTCATTCAGCTTCTCCCAGGAATGCTGGAGCACAACCAGAGCAATATTGTTCACTTATGCTTCTCCACACAGCCTTAAACCTTGCTTGTTTTCAATGTGCTCTGTTTGCAAACAGTATGAAGTACAATAAACCATTTGTGAAGAGACTGTTGCACTGACAGAGCTGTTCTTCTAAACGAATAACTTGTCTATTTTCAAGTGCATGCAATCATACTCTTCTAAGAGTAGAACTTTAGTCTCAGGGCATGGACTTCTTGATGTGGAATCAAGTCCAATAATAAAAATCTGTAATATTTCTCAGATTTTTAGGGCTATGAAAGATGTGGCAAAAACTATTCTTTAGAGCTCGATGTGAAGACAACTTATATCACTGGTGGTTGTTGCCAGCTGTAAGTTATAAGCAACTTCAATTTGTGTTCAAGATAGTGAGGTAATAGCCTATGCAGAAGAAACCAAAGAATTGTACCTTGCTTTGGCCTTAAGTGATTGCTTTATTTTAATTAATGAAAACAGCTTCAATACTGTAAGTGCATTTTAGCATCTGCTTATTCTTTGATCACATACGATAACAAACCTTTGCATTATTAATTTCCTGTGTTTATGTATTTTCCATATGTACTTACATCATTTTAAGAGACTGTGTTTTGTGATACATGGATATTTGGTGTAAACTGATTAGTTCCACATCTGAATTTATCTTTTGATAGGGAATACTATGAAAAGTGACTGTGCAAGTAGAACTGTAGTTCCCCAGTTGATTTTTTCCCTATTAATCCAGAAATTATTTTCTGTATTTACGTTCTGTAAACAATAGCTTTTTCACTCATCACTGCCAGAATTCAAATGCATTCTGTAACCTTAACTGTGTGAGTGTGTGTGGTTTATGCATCAACTTCAGTCATTAGTCTCAATTTAGTGAAGCCATTTTGTTGATGATACTTCTTTCCTTAGAGTAAAGCAGGGAAATAGCAGCAGAGCTAACGGTCTAAATACGGGGTATTTACTTTTTTTCTTTTTTTTTTTTTTTTTCCTCCTTTAAATAAGCACACAGGAGTCTGGGCTGGTCTGCTGCCTGCTGCAATCTGTGCATCAAGGAGGAGTGGGGGCTTGTGGCGTGCACCCCAGCAGAAGCCAAGCACCGCTGCCTCCCTCCCCTGCTCCTGTGGCCTGCAAGAAGGTCACAGACTAGGAGAGAAGCAACCAGAGATGTCTGCATGACACACAGCTTTGACCCTTCTTTAGTTCATGGATGCAGGTTGGGAATTCAGTTTTATTTGACTTCTTAGCTTTGGTCATTTTAAGATCAAATCAAAAAGTTTTTTTTTTTTTTTTTTTTTTTTTTATTAAATTTATTAAAAAAATTTAAAAAAAAATAAAAACAAAA
>JAWLRI010000847.1:673615-699519 GCA_034781795.1 Crypturellus tataupa | reverse complement strand
GGTTGGTAATTTAGTTTTATTTTACTTTTTAGCTTTGTTCTTTTTAATATAAAATAAAAAATTTTTTTTTTTTTTTTTTTTTAGGAACTTTCTTAAACTCATTTCCATCAAAATACCAACAATATGTTATTCAATATTTGAAGCTGACCTCATTTGGTCAAGCATCTTTTCATTATTTTAATATATTGGATTAAACTTGAGCTCGATTAAGTATGAATAGTAAGTCAATTATTTTAAACACAGGAGACTGGCATTGCTTGCACCAATCCTTTTCCATGCTTATGAACTCTTGCAAACTCCATGGCTTGCTGGCAGACTAGGCTGGCTGCCTAGTCTGGGAAGCCTTGTTCTAATTTATAACGTTGCTTTTTGTAAGAATACTGAGTGTGCAATTTGTGATGCTTGGTGTGCACTGCAGTACCCTGAATGCTCTGTAAGGGGTGCACAGGGCTGGTATGCGAGTTCTGGGAGCACAATGGAAATTAGGGATATGTGTCTCTGTGCTAGCAATTATTTCCATGTGCTGGCTAAATGAGCTCAGAAGAGGGAAGATTTCCCCTTGTTTAGTCTCTATTACTGACTTTGGTGCTTTATTGAATTTTAATATAACCTCCCCCCACCCCACAAACCCAGCCCTGTTAGATATTTGCCTGATATTCATTAAAACAGTAGTGCATAAATAGCTGTAAGTTCACAAGCCTGGAGGGCATCTTTGCTGAAGCTGGAGTCTTTGGTAAATAACTCACTACAGTTTTGGAAGTGTTAGAAGTAACTAAGCACCTAATGAACGAATATCTAAACAATAGTTAGTCAAACTACTCCCAGTATTCTATTTTTTGACAGTAGACATAAATAAATAGTGAACAACTTTTCAAACACTATATTCAAACGCTGTTTTCTCCACTGTTGACAGTGGAGATTCACTATTATGCACTGTGTAGGCTGACAGAGCTATAGAGCATCATGTTAGCATACGGGGCACTGTCTAGTTATCAAAAGCAACTTCGTTTTTTCCTTCTATGAGGAAAGATCAGACTACAGAAACAACAGGATCAGAGAAACAGCTGGCTTAGTCACATAATGCTCTACTATATAGTCTGGGCTTCTTGTTTTCATTTCACTTTCCTTTGTTTTAGAGACAAAAAAGGAAACCCTTGGGGGGAAAAGGCTTCCAAGTTTATTGCTTGACCAAAGTTAGCTGGCTTCAACACCAGCCTTTATTAACTGGAGCTTTTTATTTTTCTCTTTCTCTGAATGCAACAGTGACGCTGGCACTTCTGAAATCGTCTTTTCAGCCACAGAACCAGTCCCAAATAAGCCTGCCAATGTGTTTTAGTGCCATCCACCATACACTCTCCCTGGGGTTAATAAATAAATTACGATATGGTCATATAAGCCTCTTAGGCTCTGCCCTTATACTGCCCAGTTGCGTGCTCTGTGCTCTGCAAGTCGTATTTGAGAAAAGGGCTTGAGATGACCAAACTGTTCTTCACAGGGGAGCAACAAGTACTTGCCATTGCCAGCTCTAGCATAATTTGAAATCTACAATCTGTATCAGGGCCTGATGCAGCTGTAGGACTGATGGGGAAAGGGAAGAGCTGCACCGTGCCATGGCAGCTCACCTATCAAGTGATGAGTGATAAGTGCTCCTACTTCTACTGCTGCTACACTGGACTGTGCTAGTGAGGGCACTCTATTTGCTGATGCGGGTGTACCAATCATCTTCAGCATTATTCTTAAAAATAATGCTTAAAATAACTTAAAAGCACTTTTTAGTTAATAGCACTTGCCCTAAATTAGACTATTGTTAAAAGGTCCAGTGCAATAATTTCTGTCCTTGGATGGAAGATCATACAAAAACAGGGTAGAATGGACTATAGAATAGCATTAGAAATTTTATTCAGTGTATCCATAATACTGTAAGTTGGTGATGGAAGACTAAATAAAACTGATGAGTCTTCACAGCATTAAGTAGCTAAAGTGCAATTTTAAGTTTTTTTTGTTTGTTTTTTGTTGTTGTTGTTGATGTTTTGTTCTGTTTTTTTCTTTTTCTGTTGCTTTTTTTCTGTTGATCTATATGACCAACCATCTAGGTTACTGAAGCAGCAAGC
Source organism: Crypturellus tataupa (assembly GCA_034781795.1). Classification (NCBI taxonomy): domain Eukaryota; kingdom Metazoa; phylum Chordata; class Aves; order Tinamiformes; family Tinamidae; genus Crypturellus; species Crypturellus tataupa. The sequence continues at coordinate 697,408 of JAWLRI010000847.1, read as the reverse complement.
TAAATACTTTGCCTCTAATGTCACTTTTCCTATCGCATGTGGTGTTGCAAGGAAATTTCCAACTAAGTTTCAAAATAGCTTAGGCAAAGCATAAGATTCAAGCCAAGAAAACCTGCTCCTCCTTTTCCCAGTTTATGTCAACACCCGATCAAGGGTCGGCAATGTAAAGCCAGCTCATATGATTTGAGGTTGGCTTGCCTTTTTTTTTTTTTTTTTTTTTCTCCAGGGACAAAAACAGACTTCAACACTAAGATAATGGCCCTTCCTTCCTTCAGTGATTGAGGACTAGAAAAACTTCTGCTTAGGTGCATTTCGTAATCTAGATTTTTGCTACCCGGGTTAGGCATGCAGCATATATTTCAGTTAAAACAAACACTACTCTCAACATGTCTAGCATGGTCTTTTGACACAGTTTCTTGAACAGGATTTTACTTGCCAGCTAGTTGTCAAAAAGGCTGGAGAAAAGATAAATCTTTATTTGAACCAGCTGTGTTGTGCTATGTACTTAAATGGAACTCACCTTTTGTAATAACCAGTATTTCTCATATTACCGCATGTGTTTTGATATAAATTTGTCCTTATAGGTTTTGTGTGTATGAGTTTGTATCAAAAATATAGATTTCTGTTCTGTGTCCCATTTCCTGGCTTGGGAATTTTGTTACAGACTGAAGGGTTTGTATTCAGAAACTGATGGGGAAGGGCTGTCTGTTCCATCTGTGGGTCTGATCACCAGCAAACTGCAAGCAGGACTTCATACAGAGATGTTACCCACCACAAGTCTGGTTTCTCTTCCCCACTCACTAGAGAGATAGAATTTGGATCCAAATACCGCATATGTGAGCCTTGACGTTCCCCTGGGTCTGGATAGGCTCGAACAGCTGGCTCTGGCCTTTTAGAAATTTCTAAGTCTCTACTTGCTTTCTTCTTTTCAATTGGGAATTTTCCACAATTCCTTCAGCAAACAAGCTCTGAAGATCTGCTCTTTCCACCCCTCCATCAGTGGGGGGGAGCATCAGTGAAGTTCCTTTTTAAGGTGTTCTCTTTTGAGAGGAGGATTGTTCGGTGATTTTACAGTTTTTCTCTCCTCTGACAGAAATACAAAATGAGTTCTAATGTCTAATTTTACTCTGACACACCTTTAATAATACTGCATTTTCATCATACGACTTCTATACATTTTGTAGAGTATCTACTTTTCATCCACAACTGTGCCAGCACTCAGCCAGTGGGCTGAAAAGTCAAGGCTTAATTTTCAGAGAAATGGAGTATCAAAGTGATCCAGAAGGGCCCAGGAATTTCTAATTTGACAATTTACTGCTAGAGCAAGATAAAGAGCTCCAGGTTCCTGCCCTTGCTCAGTCCTGTCAAAACAACTCTATATACAAACTAAAGTGCAGAAGCCAAACGCTGCGTAAGACGGAACTGAAACAATCAGGAATAGTGGTGAAAGTTTAGGAAGAAAACAGGATAGAAGGTGTTGTGGAAGATAAAAGGTAGTGGCATAGCTAAATTATAAAGCTTTCTTTTTTCTTCTTTTTTTTTAAAGGATTGGTGTGGAGAGGGTTGCTATAGTGAGAGTAATCTTATGACCTAATGTGTGAGTGCTCTCAAAAGACTGGATGTTCCAGTTCAGTGAAGCAAGATGGCCCCCTGCAGTACTGTTAGCCCCCTCACAAAGAAATTTTGCTTCTAATCTGGGGACATCACTCTACAATGCACCAACAAATCCGTTGAGGTTTACCATTAGTTTCCCTCGAAACGCAAGGTAAACTTCCTTTACTTTAAAACATCAGTCAAAAATAAAGCCCTCACTTACCAACTTTGTCCAGTCTGCTTCTGAACATTAGCTGCTTGATTCTGATGTGAGCTCTGAAACACAGTTGGGTTTAAGAGTAGTATTTCTGAAAGTTCAGGAAAAAAAAAAAAGAGTTCTCAAGCTCCCTTGGCAAAGGTTGCAATAGGTTAATAGTGAAGGCTGAAAAGAAAGTCTTGCCACAGAGCTATGAAACCAAGAGAAATAAAACTTCTTCATGAATGGGAAGGTAAACCTCAGAAAGAAAGCACTGTGCCCTAAATGCGTTCTGAATAGGAACTTTGAAGTGTATTGCATACAAAGCTTTTTATTTCTCCCACCCTAATACATTTTCCTGACAATAGCGAGAACAGGATGGTATATATTTTGGGGAAAAAATGGTATTTTAGCAAGATTTTGGACTTTTGGAATATCACTTTTTTTTTCCACTGACACAAGGAGTCAGTGTAATTTATGTGCTTCGTGACAATTTCATGCTTCCTTTAGTACTTAGACATACAGAGATGTTAGACATATGTATCATGCACTTGTATGTATATAATCAATATACACATGTAACCTGCATCTGATATGTGCAGCAAAATGCAGAGAATTTACTGTTTATTTAGTAATTATTCAAGGATATGCAGTTAGCTTTCTTCTGAAGTCCACGGTATTCATATTTATTTAGCAATAAAATACAACAGTGCATAAAGTGCATGAAGTCAAATAATCTCCCTTCCTATTTCTGTCTCCTCTTCTTCCCTGCTCATCACCTTTGTAAGCCCTATGATTGCTGTTAATGTTACTTGCAAGGAGTAACTCCAGTCTTGATTGAGACACACACCAGATGACCAGAAGTGAAAGCATTAGAAAGTAAGGCGGACTCATAATATTTTAAATTCATGCTTTAGCTTGTTCCCATAAGATTTCCAACACAACTCAGAAAATCAAAAATGGACTTAGGAAGTTTGTGAAAGACTGCAAACTTGAATAAAAAATTAATCTCCTCTGTACCTTCCAGTATTGAACTTGCTAAACACATCACTCGCAGAAACCCACCCAAGCTCTAAAGCGCCAGTGTTGTGAGGTCTGTGTGGCCTTCCCTCTGAAGACTTCTTTGGTGTGGGAGCTCGGATTGCTCCTGACCCTGTGTCACGGAATGGCCAAGAGCTTCCATGCAAGCACAATGGTGCTGTTAGTGCCCATTACTAAAAGCCTTCTTGTTTCTTTCAACTGCTCACAGGCCTCCTAAACAATGAAAGAAATCCATACATCATTAATAAGGAGATTTAATTTAAATTCTGCTCCAGAAGAATTCTCAGATATCCTTTTTTTTTTTTTTTTTTTTTTCAAAGTGAAAATTCCTGGGGAATTTCCTGGGGAAAATTGCTTAAGGAAGCTAGTGAGAATTGCAAACATAGAGCAAACTATAAAGAAATATTGACATACCCGTGAGCAGATCCCATGGAATGAACGCTGGTTGTGTTTGGGGATATGTCAGTTCATGAAGTCTTAGAACCTTCCTGTAAAATGATCTCTTTTGACTTAGTAATTTAGTGCCCTTACAACTCATACATTTTTAATTATGTCAAGTTTAATTTATTATTGGGACTATATATATTCTGAATTTCTAACATCTGTTTGTCACTCAAAATGACTTCATTTTCACTAAGAAAGGGAACTTCCAAACTCCAGCAAACAGCTGATGTAAAAGAAAAGGGAGCAGGATAGCCAATATTAACCTTTGTAGCAAGAGATCAGGAATGTAACAAACATCAGTAATTTTAATTTTAATTGTGAACATTTAAGAAAGTTAAAAAACAGCCAGTACAAAACATGTTATATGTCACATGTAAGTCATGTGAGCTAATCTTGCCTGAGCTCTCTCTCTACTGTCTCCAGCAGAACTACCTGAGAGATAAATGTTGATTAGGGATTTTGAAGGGTCTGTTCTGCTCTCACCTTGACATTGAGAATGTTTTCTTTTTTGATGTTTTTGATAACAAAAGATTTCAGAGAAACCTCTAAGTACCAGTGTGTTGCTGAAAGACAGGCTTATGTTGCAAGAATTGGCCAATCTGCCAGAGTGATGCCTTCAGTGTAGGCACCCATATATATAGCTATGTATAAAGTGTGTGTGTGTGTCTGTGTGTGTGTGTGAGTGACATGAACAGAGAGACAGAGAAAAAAAACTTGGAAACCGAATTCTTCCTCTCATCACATTTAATCTAAATGAATGTCATTGAATTCAGTGGAGTTATTCTGTGGTTGCACTAGACTAACTCAGAGCAGAGTCTGTATTTTGGCCGATAGTAATTTTGCTATTATATTAAAATATAAACAGAATTCTTTTTCTAAATGAATTCCTTGCTCAGCTCATATGCAAGTCATTAAATTAGATGAATAAAAATGGCTTGTAAAAAAGTTTTTTATTTATATTATATATATATTTATATGTGTAAATATATATATATAAAGGTGCATATATATAAAGGTGTATATATTTCTCCCAATCTGCTCTCTGATTTGTCTTATGACTTGCGATGAAGGTAGCTGTAAGAAGGTAGCTACAAAAAGCTTCAGACGCATCTGAAGACACATATTCAGACACATCGGTGCTTTTTTTATCGCAGGCCTCCCAGTCTCTGTAAACCTGAGCAGAGTCTTTTCAAAGGTGTCACATCCAGTTTAGAGATTCTTAAATTCTTTTGGAATTGATCTGTCCAGTGACTTGAAGAAGACATAGTGTTAGACTTCTGTGGAAATCTTTTTATTTTTCATGGGTTCTGGGCCTCATCTCTGCCTCTGGATCTGACACCATAATTAGCAAGTACAGTGAAATATAACTTTCTTGGGGTAAAATGTGGTAATTATTTAAACAGCAGTTCCAAACATCAGCTTGGAACAGGAAATTAAGGGTATTTTTTTTTTCGACTGAAAATTGCTTTTGAAATTTAGGATAGAAAACAAGAAAAAGTGTATATGCTTCTGAGGATGAAAGAATTCTTCAGCATTTGGGTATTTCTGCATTAGCAGAATTACTGCATTAGCATTTCAGTTTAGCTCAGGACTGTGTTTTGAAGTAAGTGAACCCCTGCTTGTCCTCACTTTGTTCACATCATAGGCAACACAAACTGGATTCTTTTCAGATGTTATTAAGCTAGAAGATGCAAACCTAAGGTACTTCAAACCACCAATAGGCAAATCAGTTCACACTTGAATATTCCTTTGAATGTGTAAATAAGTTCATGTTGAGCATGTATAAATCCTTGCTGTATTTGTTTTCACAAATACTTGAGCAATTGAGCCTCATTATTTAGAACACTATCTGAACCTCTATCACAAAGTCACTTGAATGAATATGCATGAAATCACCATTAGTTTTGCATTTAGAGCAAGTATACAAATTTTTAACGAGGAAATGGCAAGCGAAGAAACTCAACTCATCTGCTTCATCTCAAGCAAAAAGATATTTCAGGCCTGATTCTCTACTGCTTTGTGTTTTGTATACTTCTACAAAGTGAGTGTGAAACAGTATCCATTCTGTTTTGAAAACATTTCACAACAAAGAGTAATGTCGTTTACGTAATTATATTATTCATCTGCCTGTATCTAGTTCATACTTATGCTTAGAATGCAAACTTTTGAGGACCAGGACACACCATATTGGTACGATGGTGAGAGAAAGTCTCGCTCAGTGCCTGGGACTGCTATACTCATATAGAATATTGTGGTGCAAGTTATGTAAAATTCAAGACGCTGGAGATGCCATCATCTCACAGAAGATTTAAGTAGAGAAGCTATAAGTTAATATAAGAACCAAGAGAACAGTAATCACCATTTTGTAAGAACTACTATCATAGATATTCTATGAGCAGGATGAAAGGCAACATTTACTGAATAAGATAGGAGTTATTCTCCCTGCTCTACTAAATACATATAAGGGATGACATTATGACCATGTCATACCATGACCAAAAATGGAGATTCTAGTATGGGAAACATTATTTTCTGCGCCCTCCCTTCCTCCTCCCCTCCTCCACCCCCATTCTTTTGTTCTTTGCCATTCAGTGTTTTGGTTCAAGTTAATTAAAGATTCCTGTTGCAGCCTCCTGGAGTGAAATTCTGGCAGGATGCCCAGTGCAGCCATAGTCATCTGTAAGCAGCCCCTCCAGTGAGCTCCATAATGTCTCTAAGAAACTATACAAAGAGGAAGAAAGAAACTGAATCCAGATGGAATGGGAAATCAGATATTTCTTCCATTTGTGCTGAAATCTGTGAAGGCTGCCTCATAGGTTGAAAGAGAAGGGAATTCACATACTCAGTCTCAGGGAAAAAGCATGTTTTCTCCCCCACCCCTCTACCCTTCACTGAAGATAAATCTGTGAGAAAACTTACAGTGAGACTGCAAACTCAGTAATGCAAAACATGTTTTCCCAGCTCTGCTTTACTCTGTTAGCTATAGAAAGGTGTAGGATAGACCTGTCAGGAGAACACAAAAACAAACCAGAAGAATCAGAAGAGTGATCCAGCCAGATAAAGAGTCTTCCTAATGACAGGGTTACAGGAGCCAGAATTTGATATCCAAACCAACATTTTGACACACATTTTAGAGTGAAAAGAGGACTTAATGCATCTTAAATGCTCGACAGGAGAGTAAAGCATTTCTAAAGCACTAAGTAATAACTACATCCTGAACTGCTTGTTGTTCAATGGCACATTAAGGTTACAGAAATGTATAGTACATATACATTTTTTAGCTCACACTTGCACAGCAAAAATCAGGAATATCCCTGGGGAAGTACAGGGCTGGTGCACTTTCTGCTTGGGGCCTTTCTCAGCTCCAGTACTTGGTTCCTAAAGTGTAACACTGCACTCTGCACTCATTTGGTAATTACTGAAGAATTCTCCTGTAGTTTTTATTATTTATAGGCAGTGTCATTAGAAGTCAAAACTGTGGATATTTGTAAGTGTTTTTTATATACAAATTACATTTTGCTTCATGACAAATTCCATGCTTATTCGGGATACTCTGGAATTCAGCGAGGAAAGGAGTAGATCATGAAACTCTCTGCAGTATCAGCTGGTTTCTGTGTGCGTTTTATCTTACCGTCTAACTAGTGCTAGCCCAAGAGATGCACGGTGGAGGTACAAACCTTGAGCAGAAATTACCATTCCAGTGGTAAGTGGAGTTTCAGCTGATGGGCTAGAGCAATGCTTTGGGAAAAACGATAGAAAAACTAGATAGGAAAACTAGATGATAGATAATTGCAGTGCAGATTTCCCCAAATAGCAGGTTGACTGGAAAGGCTTGGTTTCCCTGGCAGTAATTGGATGTTTTGCTTCCACTTAAAAAAAAAAAAAAAAATGTTGTCCAAAATGCGGGCCAGGTGAAAGGGGTAGTAGATGTACACCGATATAGATATGTGTGTTCCTTGCCCTTTTGAACCTTTGAAGAGAGACCGGGGTCAGATTGCACAAGCAGAGCAGCTCTGTTGACAAACATGTGCTCTCCAAACAACAATCTCGGTAGGAGAGGCGCTGCTGACTTGAAATAACAGAGGGAAGGGGGGAAAAAAAATAGAGGAGGGAGAAACCCAGCCTCAGACTACATGAAACTCAGCGCAACCGCCACCTTCCCTGCTAGGCCTCTTTTGTGAGGCTGCCCTCCCCGCAGAGCGAATCGGCCATGGTTGGGGTTAAATGGGTAGCTTTTGTGCCCGTACAATGGCAGAGAGTGACAGGTCGAGCTAAATGATTTACTGGTGGGGATGGTTTGAAGGACAGAGCAGCGCAGCCTTGGGAACACGCTCAGCAGAAAGGGACAGTAGCGGAGCGGCCTCTCCTCCCCCTCGCTCCGGCATGGTTTTGACTCAGAGATCACAGAGCGGGACTCTGGCAGACACAAGGGCCGTTGAGAAGCTATTTTTATTACTTATCCATGGCAGCCTCGCTTTGCTGAGAGCAGACCTGGGGTTAATTAACCTTTTCTTTCTTTTTCTTTTTTTTTTTAAATGTTGCTGTTTTCCTTGTGGAGGATGCGAGCCCCCGCGTCGGCAGGGTCGCACGCCCCGGGGCAAAGGGAAAGTCGCCTTGTGAGGCTGCAGAAGGAGGCCGCTCAACAAGCCCGTCTCCCGCCAGAGCACGGCTTTCCACACAGGAAGAGGAGATGCCGCTGCGGCTGCGCTCAAAGCAGCTGTTGGGAGCGGAGGCCTCCCAGCTGTTGCGAGAAGGAATTTGCTGGAAGCGAAGCCCTCCCCTGGAGCGATGCTGCCCGCGCGGGGACAGCACCAAGCGCTAACAAGCGCTCCTGTCGGGGCGGCCAAGGCGGAGGCAGCCATTCCCTCCGAGGCTGCTCCTTGAGCGCCTTCCCCTGGCTGGGCTCCCCTCTGGGGCTAGGGGTGTGCTGCCCACTGCAGCCCATGCCGGGGGAAGCAAGCTGTGCCCGTGTCCCTGTCTCTGTCCCTGTGCCCGGCCGCAGGGAGACACTGTGCCGGCTTCCATGCCGGCTCCTTCCCACCTCCCAGAGGCCTTGGAAGCAGGAAAATGGCGGTTCTGTGGCCTCCCAGTACCAGACTCAGAGACTTTCTTCAGAAACACATTCAAGCCTCTGTGAGGAAAGGCAAAGCTTGGGTTTTTTTTCTGATAAATAGGAAAAGGATCTTTGCAGAGAGTTGCTATGAATTAGTCTGAAAAACTAGAGGGCACACCAAAAAATACATTAAAGTTTGGTTTATGGATAAATCAGAACCTTAAAAGAGCGGTACTACTCAGAAGAAGGCAGTACTTCCTTTCAGTTCCTTACTTCTTTTGGTCTATGATTTCTGAGCTGTTGCTGAAGCGTAGTGGAATAATATGTCCTGTCACAGGCTATAACGTGCAACTGTCATGTCAGTATTTACTTCTGAGAAACAAATAACAACAATAATTCCTCAAGTGCGACTGCAAGAATACAATTTTTTAGTGCTTAAGGTCCAGAACATTGTGAATCACTTTAGAAAAAGCACAGCAAAGTTTTCTTCTAATGTATTCTGCCAACTTTGAAAGCAATTGCTCAACGAGTGTCTCAGATTTCTTAACTAGTTGGGGAAGAAGTCTGAAAAATAAAGCCACTGGCTATAATAAAAACACATAGTATTTTCTTAGCTAGATTTCAGTACTACATGTTTTTATAATATTGCTAATGAAATCTTGTGTTAAAAAAACACAAGGTAAAACAAAATAAAAATACAAGAACATGTGAATATGATGTCTAAGCAGCCTTTCTTATGAGTGAGTGTCAAAGACATGGCTTTTAATTTAATGGAAAAGTAGAAAGATCTCTAAATGACAACTTTAGTTAGAGAACAGAAGTATTTACTGTTCGTTAATCTGTAGTTCTATAGAGTTACATGCTGTATGATATCACATGATATGATTCTAATGGCCATTTGAATGTTCAGTTGCGAAGAATAAACACTTCTCTTTCCAAGCACAAAAAGCAAAACAAAAAGTCTAAAAATACAAGGCGGAAATATGGTATTTTATTCTGTGAAAGAGAACAGTGTTTGCAAAAGATGAAGCAACTCTAAAAAAAGCTCACCCAACAGGGTTCTGAATATGGGCTTGCCATTGCAAGGATTGTGGTAGGTGAAAATGAAAGAAATCTTTCTCTTGCATAGTCTTCCGGTCATGGTCACTGAAGAGTATAGAGATTACTTCTTTCTTTCTTCTTCTGTCTTGAACTCTTAGATTAATAAGTGCACTTTAGGACATGCTGATGCGTTTCATGCATCCTGTTCTTGACTGACTCTGTTTTAGCAAAACTAGTTACAGAAAAGTTGCAACTGAGCTCTGTGTCTGTGTCCAAACTGACTTTCTGATGCTTCTCCGATCCCTTCTCTTTTGCAACTTCTGCCTCCATGTTCCAAGTCCTACCAACGCTGCTGTAGAACAACATCAACTCCAAAGGACTCTTCTTCCTGTTCTACCTATTTGACCCATGAAACAAATCTATGGAAGGAGGCTACCATGGTTCATTGAGTCCTGCTTGAAAGAAGTGTCTCCCAGAAGTGGTGAAGTGTATAGAAGGTTTTCAGGAATACAGTAGTGTATAATGTATCTTAAGAACTGTACAAGTTTTGGATTCAAGGCTACCTCCTCTAAACTGAGGAATGGGCAATAATGGTTCTAGCCAGTCTGTGCTCTTAGCCAAGTGTCCTTTGGGTTCATATTCCACCTCAGTCCTCTAGTTTGCATGAAATTGCTGTATAAATTCCTACATCTTTTTTATGTTTTTGCTATGGCTGAAGTGTCCCATCCCCCTTGGTCTGTAATTTTTTATCTTCACTCATTTTTGTTTCCAGCTCTTTTTCTGACTCTAGTTCTTTCCTCCACTTAGCTTTCATTCTGTTTCTTTGTTTCCTGGTCTTACAGTCCTTCTTTACGAGTGCAGCTGTAGCTGTTCACAAGCTGGAGAGGCCAAGACAGTTGGGTTTGAAGGTAAAGATCACTAATGGTGGATTATATGTAGGAGACAGGATCCAAATTCCTTCCTTATTTTTATTGATTAATTGATTTTTTAATAGTATGCCAGTTTTGCTGCATCTCCCCTGTTTTGTCTGTTATTAGTGATTCCTTGGGCTGGCACTAGCTGAGTGACGGGATATAACCTCTTGGCAAGTGCAAAACACGAAGAGGGACTTGTTGAGTCACCTGAAGGAGAAGATGGATGGTGTCCCGGCCATAGGGATGGCACTGCAATATGGACCGTGGGAGCTCTGTACTGTGGCTTTCCCCTAGCAGCCAGGAATATGCCTCCCTCCAGCTGCCTGGCCTTCCCTCATGGCATTCGGTGGCCTCCAATGTCATGTGGGCTGCTCTGATCATTCCAGTAAAGTGCAACTCATGAAGCAGTATATAGAGCCATTACCAAGTGCTTGGAAAACACCAACCACTTATTTTTTTCCCAAACTCAACAATTATTTGTTTCTAGCGGATCTTTCAAAAGCCTTTCTTTACATTACAATTCTTTCATTGCTTTGCAAGAGGTTACGTCACATCACAAGACCAAAAAGCACAGTGTGGCTTAGTGTAACTTGACCTTGATCTGGCGTTTATTTGTGATGCATCATACCAAAAATGTAGAGAAAACAACACCATCCTTTTCCTATTTGGAGAGCAGTGGCCGCTCCAGTTATTCTTTTGCCTGGAAAATGTGTAGTTCATGAGATTAAGAAGGAGGAAGTCATATTTCTGAAGCTGTGTATAATTTCTGGAGAACTGCAGATGAGATTGATAGGATGGTCTGGGAGTCAATGTCAGTGAAGTGCTTGCAGAGAATCTGGCTTACAGCGGGAAAGGCAATAACATTTAAGATTACTGCTACTTGAGAGGAAGAATGATGAGAGAAAATATGATAATGATCTGCTTTGTGATTTCTGTAGGTTGTTTTTTTGTCTAGTGAGTTTCAACTTATTTTAATTAAGCATTTTCCCAAAGGGGATTGAGACAGCTAGGAAGTGCTGAAATTACCTTTAAAAATTTGAAGCAAACAATAAAATTGTAGAGAATCCCAGACTCGGTAACAAACTTTTGTACTGAGCCTAGGAGAGACCTGACAAACAGCATCTGTTATGTCCTAGAGCCAGGTCTGATGATGTAAAAGCAAATAATAAAAAAACACATCTGTAATAGTTTTCTGATGTGTACACAGGAAATGACAATGCTGACTCCCCTCACACAGTGTGCTGACCTCTTGTTGCTTACTGTGAGGATTCTGCTTTTCACATCCTCATAACTACAGCCTCTATTTGCATTGAAATATCACACTTCTAAGAGTCTAGCTGTTCCCCATGCACGGATCAAGTACTCCATGTTTTTAAAAGAAGTCTTACCACTTTATCACCTTGAGGATGATCACGAAACTTTAATTTAGAAGGCTTAGGTGACAGTATGACTTGAGGATGATTTGCAGATAAAATATTCTAGGGAGGCCTCAAATGCTCAATTTCCAGTCCTGCTTTTAGCCTGTTGGGTGACTTAATACTTTTCATTTTTCATTTGATTTAATTTGTTTGTTTGCTTATCTTGTAATATGCTCGAAGGCTTTGTATAGCCCCTGATGTCATTTTGGTTGTTAAGTGCTGGTACATTAAAATAAGGAAAAAAATACTTTCAAGTAGATTATTAACCCTTTCCCAGACCTCTCTTTCTTAACAGATCACAGTGCCTCCCTGCAACACATATCCAGTCTCTTTGAAATATTCTAGCAGCCCATCAGTCATGCTGGTTTTCTGATGACAGCAAGAGCCTGGGGTCAGTACATGTTTCTGGGATAGTCCTAGCATACTGACCTTTCTATTACTCTTGAAAAATGTAAAGATTACTGTACATTTATTAATATTCTATGGTTTTAACTTTCATTTGCTTCTACATCAGATTACTTGACTTTAGAATTCAGATCTAAGAGAGATATAAAAGAATGCACAATACTCAGGGCTACCTGATCTTAAAAACTCCTAAGTTTCCTTTTCAGACCGGAGAGTTCCCAGGATGCCTAAATATGGATTTGCTCTCATGTTCAGTGGTGTCCCATGCTGAGCAGGGAGTCACCTGAATTGTCCCTCTCTGGCCAAGCTGATCCCCTCTGCAGAAGGCAGAAAGTTTGGCCCAACATCGCAAGGAATCCACATTCAGTGATCAGACATGGGGAGCCCACTTATAATGAAAAGTAACAAACATTTCCATGATCCTGGCCTTCAGTTTCAAGCTCTAAAACCTTCTTAATGAAATACTTGTTGTATGAATGTCCTATAAAACCCTGTGATCTATTTTAGCTGGATTAACAGCGGCGGTCCTTTAAAAACGGCCCTGCCAAATGTGGAAACTCATCCAAAGTTATGTCAAGGATATCAACAACATATGAATGAGCACCTTTAGGTTATCGTTATTAGAACTAACAGGGTAAACAACATTAAATTTTATTATTCTTAGTGGGATTAGAATATCCTTTAATTATTAAATATATGCATATATGTTTCTACATAAGTATACAGCAGTGATTTTCAGTAAACCTGCCCTCCAGTTAGAATTTACAAGCTTTTTTTGGTACCTTTAAATGTTAAAAATTGCAGACAGCAGGAAAAAATTGTCTAAAGGCTCTAAGTGATGCCCTTCTCGGCACAGTTTGAACTCTCCCTATATTTATCCAAAGCAGATGTTCCAGGCAGGATGCACACTGCAGCCAGAGGTGAGGATGGAGATGCATAGGATTTTAATACTTTTCAGTGCAGCTCCCACATCCTGTTTACACATAACGCTGGCCTGAGAACAACACAGGATTAAAAAAAGCAAAAAAAGAAAAAGAAGACAGTGGTGAGGATGATCAGAGGAGATCGTTTATTGGAGTCAGGAGATGATAGTAGCAGCACAGCTAAGGATGCATGTTGAGAGGGCTGTAGGTCTGTGGTTCTCCTCTCCACATCTCCCACTGCCAGCAGCATTTTACCTGGTGCTTTGGCAGATGCTGGCTGGCTTGCTGTCTCCTGCCATAGGAGAGGGGAAAAGAAGGGAGAAATTTATTAAAAAAGAACAAGAAGGGAAAAAAAAAAGACAATTCACCTGCGGAGAAACTGCTTTCTGCTAGTCAGCATTGCTGCATGGATGAAGGAAAAGAACAACTGGGATTTACTGAATCAGATTTTGTGTCTCGTTAAAATCATGGACTGATTTTTAATGGTAGAAAGGTGCTTCCTGAATCACTGGAATAAAATACTAATAATGCTGAGCCCCAATTACATAGCCATTTTGCTGGAGGCTGGATTTTTTTTTCAAGCTAGATACTTACTGGCAATTTGATTTCTGCAGGCACACAGCAATGAATGGCCTGTTTTTCTGAGCACTGGACAAGCACTTTCATTTCATGCCTCATTCCCAGCTTACTGCAGTGATTCCGCATCATCCATGCATCTTCCTGATAAATGCTGAGGAGATAAGGAAGAGGAGTATATATGATTTCTGTCTCCACTTTGACATTTAAAAACTTTGCTGAGGGACCAGCTTTTCCTTGTTAGAGATATATAAAGCTGCTAATGGCAAAATTCCCATGAGGCAGAAATGGAAGAAGCAGTTTTTCAGGACTGTTTTTTGCAAAGGTCTCAAGATAGTCTGGAAACACTCTGTATCTTTAGGTGTCCCTGTAATATAATATTCCATAGAGATTGGCTACCGGCTATGCATTTACATGGTCATGCACACATGCAACATGGGGTAGTTTGAAGGACATGTACTTTCCTGTACTTAAATGGTATGAACTTATCAACACCACAGATCAGCTGATATCTCATTAGCTCATATTTTAAAATACTTGGTAGGCAAAATGTATATGAGATGTGGTTAATGCCAAAAATAATTAACTACTTTGTTTAATTAGAAAAATATAAAAGAATTTCAAACGTCTTTAAAAAAATCAGAGAATCGAAATTATTATGATTTTACATAATCTATTTATTTTATCTACTACTAATAGAAATATGGAAACAATAAATGGCACAATGAAAGTTTTTACTTTTCCCAGTGCAGGCCTTGTTAAAACTCCTTTACCACTGGATTTTTTTTCCCAAAGGAAATTAACTATTTTAATGTTCAAGATTCCTCTTTTTTATCCATGAAGTTGCAGCTGGGGACAGACGTTTCCAAAATATGTGCTGAGATAGGCTTCATTTTCCCAAATGCCTTGCTTTACCCTGTTTTGTTCTTAGTTCTTTTGTTATCCAAGTAACTATCATGTTATTACACTTTAATTTTCTTCAGTTGAAATTCTCTAAAAGATCAGATATTTGGGATCAGATTGGAGGAAAAAAAAAAAAGAAAAATTTAGTTTCTACTTTATTTTTAAGCCTTTCTTCTAAGCTCCCATCTATTTAGTACTTGAAACTCAATCTTCAGATAAGGAACAGCAGAGAATTTCTGCCGTTTCCCATTTGTTTTTGTATAAGACAGGCTATCAAGTTCCTGTTTCCTTGAAAAGACTATAAAAAAGGTCAATTAAGACATGACTATATTATTACTAGTAATCCCATCTCAGATTTACACAGCTTCATAATTAGAATGTTTGTTAAAAGCTTTTCAAGCTGCATATGGAACAGGCACCCTGTCCTTGCTAAGAAGCGTTTGTCTTCAGGTCAGGCAGAAGCTGTTCAAAAAGTGGTTATCTTTCTGTTACAAAAAGATTTAGAACAGGATTAGATACTCTAATTGAAATTATAGCGACAGTTTGGGGAAGAAGGTTTATCTTTTACTTTATCATTCATAATATTTTCAATTTCATTTTCTTTTTACAGTATTTCATGGAAGGATTGAATCTTTATGTGACATATTGTGCCAGTATCTTCTACATTTAGACATAAAAGTCAGTGTGAAAGTTCATGAAAATAACCTAAAACAGTCATTAAGGAAAAAAGTTACTGGTAGACAAACAGTAACATAAAATTTTCTGGCTTAGGCCTTTGGCCTTCATTCAGAGAGTATGTTTGGCACCTTCATGGATTGCTATTGTCCCTGGGAAGTATTTCCAGAATGATCCCTTAGACAAAGAGCTTGTGGGTAACAGCATGTTGTCAATGATGTGTGGCAAATGGAGAAGGACAAACACATTGGTGGCACAATACGATTTCCCTTTTTAGTCATGAAAATGCACAAGAGATGAAACATCACCAGAGAACCAGTATCAGGTCATTGTCATAACACAGGGGTCAGTTATACACCACATTCTGCTTTGGTTCTTCTTTTACTGGGGAAGAAAGTAAGAAAAGTAAGATCATGTGTGAGATGATAGTGCAAAATCAGGTAAGACATGAGGTAATAAAAGAGACTCAGCCAGGAAGCATGAATATTGCATATGGACATTGTATATAGGCTTACAGCAACTGAATATCCAAACTAATCCTCCTCATTTGGAATAAAATAATGAGATCAGAACAGAAGATATGTATGTAGTCTGTAAGCTTCTTCAGAAGTCTGGTAGGACTTATATATAAATAATTTATGATAAATAGTGAAAATAGTAATGGCTTTGCTTCTATATTGCTTATCCTGAAGTCCTAGTTCTCAAAGTAAAAATGGAAAGAATTCAGTATTAGTTTCTATTACTGTTACCATTTTTATCTATATCTGTTTATGCTGGAACCGTGCACAATGGTCAGGATTGGTACCTCACCGTGCTGACAGGCATATGACATATGAGATGACACAGTTTTTGTTCCAAGAGGCCTGCTGCCCAGTGGTTGGAACGGGCACCGAAATGTTTCAGTAACCACCCTATCCTGACTAATTTATGAAAGTGTTTTAACTCCAAGTGACTTCAATTCGTGTTTTGAATTATGAGAAAGAACCCTAATAGTAATACTTACTTGGGAATGTCTTTACATTTGTCTCTCATTTACCTACCTCTAAATAATTTAATGCCTTTAGTTATATATTTATGATGATATCTGTCCTGCCACCGATTCTGTGTCCTCTCCACCTTCCTTTGTATTCCTTAGTACTGATGAACATCATCAGCAGAAATATTTTCTTCCTACTGGAGCTATCTTTTTCCTTCACAACTCTTTTTTTTTCCTTCACATGAAAAGTCTTTTAGTCCATTTTTTTTGACCATGACATCTTTTTTTCCTTTACCACTGAACAGAGCTCCAGGGCTTCCTGTCTGAAGTTTTTCATTTCTCTTACAAAATTAAAAATGTGAAAGGGATGTGAGAATATTTTGCTGCTAGCTTATGCAAAGTGAGGATGAAATCTTGAGTGAGCCAAATGTCAAACTGAAGGCAGCTTTGTTTGCAGGAGCTGACTGGCCTGTGCTTAACTGATTATGTATGTCTACAGGAAGAAGAGGGTCTTTGAGGGATTTTTTTTTTGTGACATTGCAAGGAAGAAGTCTGCATTCCTATGACTACCTGAGTTCTCTGACTCACAGGATAGATACTGTGAAGCTTTTTGTATTTAAGATGTGTAATAAGGAATGCTGTTGACTCCAGAACTTTTGAATAGTGTTTGTAAAAAATAAAAGCAACTGGCTGAGTCTTACTCAGAGAAAGTATTAATGTTTTTTTGCCAAATGGAAATGCACGTAAAAATGTTCTAGGGATAAATACTAAACTGCAAGCATTATGTATCAATATAAACATGTGCATGTGTCTGATGCTCCTCAGGTGGAACATGAACATGTTAGTAGCTGAAATGCTCTGAGGAGCAGCAAAAAATCTGAGGTGACTGAGCCTTGCTGTGGTCATCCATACGGTGAGTCTGGTCGCGAATTCCTTCTGTGCTTACTGCACTGGCTGAAATGATAAGGCTGAGCAGCGTTAGCTATCGCTTTGTTGACAGATTAGTAGCAAATTATGTAGAAAACAGATTAAAAGCATTTGGCATTCATACTAGTCCGCAATAATACTGAATATAGTGTCCATTTTCATGACGGGGATAAATGCAGCAATAATGCTTAGTGTTCAGTTTGCAGTTATTCTTCTGGAATGGTAGCAACTCAGAAATACAATTATGAATCTAGTGTACTAGTCTGATGACAGTTTTAATTCTATTAATACTGAGCCTAGCTGCTGTGAGAATTTCTTATTCTTACTGTAATTTTTCTGCAGTGATAAGGATAGACAGTGAACATTACTCAGTTTAAGTTATGAGCAATACATTATTCATCTTGCTCACACTCTGCTTGGGAACTTTCCTTGTAGACTTGATTTCATGGTTGGTGACTTCATTGTGAGAATAGTAAGGACAGATAGACAAAGGACAGAATAATTTCAGTTTGTTTAGCCTTGAACAACATTGTAAAATATAAAGCAAGGCAAGTTAGCAAATCCACTGCTGCAAATAGAAGATTACAAGCCATATGACTGCCTGCAATGTTTTCATGTTGATTGTCTTGTGATTTTAGAGCAAAATAGACTTTTTTTATGAAAAGTCTTCCAGAAACATTACTTGTGAACTCCAAAGAGCTCTCATAATATTATTTCTGATGAGTAACCAGTATTTACACTTCATAAAATCAGGAGGAGTGAATTATCTCAGATTACCTGTAACTAGCCCATTTTATGCTACTTTAATTCTAATCCTCTGTTCTGAATAACTAAATTTAGCTAATCACTTATTTATGTAAATGAGAAACTTTTGAACTAGCTAGGAATTGTTTTCTTTTCTTAGTTGATAAAGTAAGCACATCCTTTAAAACATCTCAAGTTTAAACTGTTAATGGAGCAAAATAAAATAAGAGGAAAGCAACAACTAAGTTCTGGAGCAAAAATGTAAAATATGATGAAGAGGTCTGCCTTATACTTCTGAGCTGAAAATAGTTACCACGCATCACATCAAGCAAACTGTCTAAGAAGGAATTTTGTTTAGGGGAAACGCAGAGATCATTATCATTCAAAACTGCCTGTTCATTATGAAATTCTCATGCAGGTGTCAATCAATCTCAGTGTCATTTCACAGCATCCCTGGCAGTACAGCTTTCGACTGTATGTCTTCTGCACGTTCCTAGCATTTGCATAGTCAGGGGAGGCTCAGCCACGTTGGTTTTTTCAAGTGTAGCTGAATTTGTCTGCCAAAGTTGTTCATCTGCATTACACACATGAACCTGTATGAATATAAAAGTCTCTAGATATGCCTATCTGTACATATTTCTATATCTTTATCTGTATCCATATCTCTAGCACCTATCCTTACTCCCCTTTTACTGATGAGCTGACTCTCCTAGGTTGACATCAGGGGATGTGACAAGAGAGACCTTGGGAGCAGTAAAACAGGGCGAAAGGAGGCCCAGCTCACGTGTGTACTCAGTGGCATGCAGCCCAAGGAAGAAGGCAGGCACCGGGTGCAGACACAGAACTAAGACTTTTCTCAAATAACTGAGGTGTGGCGGCACAGCTCGCAGGACTGACGTGGTTGGGATCACCAAATACATGCTAGTCTATAAACTCAAGACGGGGCTGGGATGAGAAAAAGGGAAACAAGTGGAAGTAAAAGTCAATTACTTTGTCTTTCCACTCTGGAAAGGTGAAACTAGAAAGGGGGAAAGTATTTCTTCTTCAGACATTTTTATGTTAGAATCTTGATGGTGCCATATCTGGCTTTCCCATAAAGGAAATGCAAAAGATTTCAAAAAATGATTTATTTTGTTATTTATTTATTTTATTTTAGGCTTTCCTGGGACTACACTGTCTAACAGTTTTCCTTTAGTTTCTCTCTCTCAGCTCTTCAGGGTAGCTAACACAAGCCAAAAGGCATCTGGCATAATTCTACCAAGGTAGCCTACTGATACACAGGAGAGAGAAGTGCAGTGTTGCTGTCTCCAACTTTCCAGAGACAGAAATTTGAGTTTATTTAACTCTTCAAGTAAACTGTGAGAGGGATGAGTGGAATCTTGGGTTTTAACAGAAGTAAATTTGTCTTAATGTTAGCAGGTTTGCTGTTACTAGCCCTGTATGTTGGAGGATATTCTGCATCCCTGTGGTTTGAAAAAAATATATTTTCTATAGCCTAGGTTCAGTGACATAATATAGAATTAATAAAAGAGCAGCAGCAGGTAATGCCTGCTCAGCTGTGTGGCATTAATATAGTTGCTTGCAAGTCAGCTGGGTATTTACAGCAACTTCCTCCATGAGAAGGGCTATTGATACATGCTCTTAATAAAAACGTATATTAACAGCAATAATATCTTTCACTTTTAATAGTCTGTTGGATCCTGCAGGGGCAGCTAGTTTACTGCATGTTTTCCGATTAAAAAGGCACTCATTTTAAGACCCTCATCCTATTCATCCTGCTTATTTGTTTAAGGGGATGGAATAAACCTGAAACTCTGGAAAATCTATGACTACCTTGCATTTACATATCCCTCTTTATGGCAGGGGCCTCTGCAAGTCATCTACACAGGACCTTATAGGTTGACTCCAACCATTAATATGATACAACATGGTATTATGCCTCCTAATATTTAAATTTAGAGCTTTTTATCAATATCTATGGACATGTAATCAAACTCCATTTTGCTAATACTGCACAGTGATTTATCAGAGAAGGAAGTCCACAATCCAGAGAGTTTACAGTCTAGGCCAGACAGGGCATTGGAAAAATTCGACATTTGTTTCAGTGAGGTCCCCAAACACAAGAATAGACTTTAAACAACTTGTCCAAATTCATACAAGAAGTCTGCAGAGGAATAGGGAACAAATAATATCTGGGCTCAATTCTGCTTTCACACAAGATAAATTTGGAAAAGCTCAATTCTATAATTGGGTGATGAACCAGTAGAGAGAAAGGTTCCCTGAATGTTAGGATCATCTGAGATTTATAAACGCATTAGATCAGAATATGCTCAACTGTACAATCTGTGTACTAAAATAAGCTGAGAAATCAGAAGATTCTGCCCTGAGTTGAATCTTTGCTCTATTTCCTGTCAGGCTGATGTCTGTCTAGTAAATAGAGTACTTCTATGAGACTAGAACTCCAAATTTAGTGCTATTCTTTACCTTTTTTAAATTATAAGGCAAGATCTTAGACAAATGTGAATATAGAATTAAAGGAAAGACGGCAACCAAAGCATAGCCATAGCACCCTTGGAATTAACAGTATCTGCAATACTTGTCTCATCTGCAGCGTGGTTCTGGCTGCATCAGCCAGACCTCTGCTTGTTAGTTTTAATTACTCTTATGGCCCCTCTCCTCCTCTTCTGAGGGTTAGTTTGGTGCCTCCTCAACAGCCTTCCTTCTTCAACATCACTTCCACTTTGCTTGCTCTTTCCTGCCCACCCTGTCCTCCTAGCAGCACTTCAGAGCAGATCTTCTTGGTATATAAGTTAGTGTAATCGAGGGTCCAGGCTTTTGAGGGAGAACAAAGAAGGGTAATCTCATACTCTAGGGCCACACTACACTGCACCCTGCACACAGCGGTGGAGCTCCCTCTGGGACTGTCTCCACTTGCTCTTCGTACAGGGAAATCTGACCAGACGTGATGTGCAAGAGGGCGAAGGGAGTCGGGCGGCGACAGCCCTCAAGGCATCAATGCATCCTAAGAGCAAGCTGCGGTTTGAGTTTGGTGTTTTATTTCGTGGTTTCGGTACCATGAAAAATTCAAACTCAGGCGCCCATTTCTGTTTTCAAGGAGACCATAACAAGAGTGCACCAAAATGTTTTAACTCTGCCCATTGGTGATTCACCTAAGCCAGTAACAGCTTGAAGAAGGACCAAAGCAGGTTCTGAAACAAAAGCTGATTTTTCAAATGTGACATGCACTTAAAAATAAATGGCCTGATTCTCTCAGTTAGGCCTTCCAGGGCCCTTCAGGGAGCAAAGATTTCTCGGCTTTGGATGGGTATGATAGTTTAGGTTAGGCAGAAATTAATATAGCACAAGCCACCTCAGTGGGACTTGTCATTGCACCAAGCCAATCCTGCTCTGTTCAGGCAATTCTCCTTGCAAAGAAAAAGCCCCAAAGTTTGCTCTTGAAATCAACATTTTGACCCTTGCACTCTGAAGGAAGATAACATATATATTTTAGGCTAGGATCAGATTCCTATATAGAATAAACATCCAGGTGTTCCTATGCCTACCCAGGCCTCATCTGAGCTTTACTCAGCATTTTGCTGTTGGACTGCAAGAGAAATATGAAAAAGGAGGAAATTTAAGCTGAATTGCATAGATATTTTAATCATTTCTGAACTCTCCTGAGTACTAACACTGACTTTCAACATTCAAGCTATTAACATTAGTTCAAATCTTGTCACAGTGATGTCTGTCAAGGCAATACACATCTTATCCACGCTCAAAACCAGAAGTCTTTGCCTGTACTTCTGCTATTTTGGCCTTCACAATCGAATTTATATCTTCTGAGATATTAATGAGAATAGATCTCTGTGTATTTCTGTGTATCTATATATACTGTAATGGACATTTCCTTGGAATATACCTAATACCATCCAAAAGAAACAATTTTAGGTCTTAAGAAGCTTTTGAATTCTTCGAAAGTGGAGTGGAGCAATTTATAAACTCACAGCTGGAACTCAGTGAATTGCAGATCTTAAAGGACAGATTATGTTTCCAAAATATCAGGGCAAGTATGACCTTACTGTAAAACAATGTGTTTTAGCCTGTGGGTAAAAGTGGTACATGAGGGGATTATTTGTATTTAGGTGTGTAAATAAATAGCAAGCTTTTGGACACCCATCTCATATTTCCAGTCGAGTCTGCCAGAAATCTTTTATTGCTGTTATAGCTTTGGGACATTAAGACCACAGGAAAATAGCTAAATTAGAACCTGCAAATACAAAAGTATCCATGACATTTCATACTTTCACATCTAAGGGTCCTGATTCACCTAAATATATGCTTTACTTGCTTAAATATAGTATCTTTCTGGTATGCTGCTTCTAGATCAAACTCCCGCTTCATACTGTATCTGTCTGATACTACCTTCTAGATTAAACTCCTGCCTTCATACTGTATCTCTCTGATAAAAAGAGAAGTTTAAGCTAATACTAATCAGCATTGTTATTTGGAAATAATTCCAGGAAAGCTGGCTGTATCTATACAAATATTTCACTTTTTATTTGTTTGTAGAAGTAGTAAACTATGTTGTTGATCACAGAGTGATGTACTTGGTAGATTCTCCACAGGCAAAAAAATAATAATAATAAAAAAAAAAACCTTAAAATTTAATTTAAACCAGCTTCAGCTTTTTCTGAACTTTTTTTGTGTTTCCTAAAAAAAATACAGTATTAGAACAATAACAGTAGAATTTCAGCCTCTTACAGCCCATGAAATGAACTAAGAAATCACAAGCCACCACAATTTTAACATCTTTAGCTATTATTATTTTATTATTATTATTTTTTACATATGGACAAGATGATTAACATTATTGCCTGATATACTGTCTCCATACTTAGCCTAGAAGTGCTCTGAATGTTTGAAAATGCCTGTTCAGGAGAGGCAACCCTGTCCTATACCATGTGGCATTCTCTGCTGTAATTAAAGTTTTAGCAAATAGCCATAAAAATTCCATCTTAATCTAGAAAGAAGCTATGGGTGACGACATGTAAGTGGTGTGAGGGAGCATCAGCACCCTTACTTTTGCATAATACTCCATTAACTCATCTGAGAATTGGGAACTTTGTGTTTTCTTCAAGCTGTGAATGCTTGGGCCTGCAGCTTTCCCATGTTAGTGAAGGGCCCAAGGCGTGAGGTATTCTGGTTGTTTCCAGCCTTCCTCTTGCAGTGCTGCCAGAAACGCCAGCACCATGGGCCAGGAGGACAGCCAAGAAGGAACCGAACACTAGCTGAAGGGTTCAGGCATTTGGCTGGAGGGTACGAGCAGCCACGCCAGCCCCGGGGCACATCTGACATGATGGTTAAAGCAGTCCTGGGAGCAAAGAGCCCGAGCACTGTTATAGAGCACCCACATGAGAAGAAGGATAAGTGCTACGCACTTTCTCTGCTTGGAAGAGCCCTGAGAAATAGGGTTTTAGTGAATTGTCCTATGCCCTTCTGCAGGTCTGTGGGCTAGATTGTTGCAGCAATTATCGTTTTCCTCCTTTCTTTAATTCTGTGCCTGGTTCCTGTTAAGCCTTTGAACAAGCTCTGTGTGCCTGGATGCCAAGCAGATCACCACCTTCTAGCCGCTGTGTATGTAGAAGACGGTTTTGGACTATTTATTAAGGAAAAGGAGGAACAATCATGTTTTAATCTGCCAACACCAGGCATGATGTAACAGCAAGGGCTGTCATGAGGGATCAAGGAAGCAATTAAGATGTTTTAGTTATTAGGGTGCTCACAAGTCTTTACTAGGATGTAAAAATGCTGTGTACCATTCAAACACATAATTAGTACCTCAAGGGAGGCAGTGAGGAGGATGGGGCCGGCCTCTTTTCAGTGGTGATCACTGACAGAACCAGAGGAAATGGCCACAAACTGAAGCATAAAAAGTTCCACAGGAACTTAAGGAAGAACTTCTTG
>JAWLRI010000847.1:615943-673515 GCA_034781795.1 Crypturellus tataupa | reverse complement strand
ATCATAGAATCATGGAAGGGACCTCTAGAGGTCATCTAGTCCAAGATGCCAATCTTAGGCATTCTATGATTCTATGAATTAAATATAATCCTTACCCTGAAAGAAAGACATCCTAAAGTAAATAACATAGATTAAAAATTGAATAGGAAACAGAGGTACAGAAGAGCAAACTGATCTATGTAAGGGAAAAAAAAGCAGCAATGGAACTGGCAAGACATTCCTAATAGGTCACATTTCCTTACTTGAGTTTTTGTTCAAAATAGATAAATTCCTAAAACCTCATCTTAGATAAAGCCTACTCTCTGATTAAGCAATTTTCAAGGCATATGTTGTGTTTTGAGAACAGTGCTTCTTACCACTTGTGGTCCCATGGACTTGCTTCTCTCAGTGAGAAACATGTGTTATTTAGACTAAAAAGAGATTTGACAATTTAGCCAAAAAATCAGTGAAAATCTCTGTTTATGGGAGAATTTTGAGTGGTCTGAATGTAAACAAAATAAATGCAGATTTCATTTTCTAAATAGTTCTTTAAAATGAACTTAGTGCATATACTTACAAATATATATGTAAATAATATATATCTTTTTATGGGCAAATTAGGCTGTTCCTAACTAAACATTCCCATTGATTAATAAAGAATTTGACTCTGTTTGTTTGAGAATAGCATTTTGTGTGAAAGAAGTGAAATCTTTGAAGAGCAGAATATCTTTTTGGATCTCCTTTAGCTTTATTGTATATGCAATTAATAATTCGAGATTCAGAAAACAGAAATGAAGAAGAGGAAATCCATCAAACATGGTTTTCTCTGACCAGCACAGTGAAAAAATCTCCCTGTGGTATTCTTAACATTGAAAGATGATGGAAATTCTTGACCTTTCGGTGGTCATGATTGTCATTAGACTATACCGTATATGATATGATCTCTTAGTGGGGCATCTTTTTTGGGGTCAGCTGTTCAAAGAAAAGGTTAATGTTCACTGGCATGTACAAAATGGTCCCTGCAAAACCCCAGCCAACTGGAAACTCTTGTCAGTTGGAAGTCTAATTAGATTAATTCAACTTAATTGTATATAACATGTAATAACAGCTAAACACAGGCTAATAATACACTTTTTAAACATTCTACTTTCAAAATGATGCTTTGCCTAAAGCAGTCTATAAGTCATATAAAGCGGTTTGAATATTAGTTTCCATAAAATACATTAAGATTACTGTATTATGTCAAAGCAGCCTTGCCTAACATGTAAAATATTGTATGATGTCCACCGTTTTTATTTAAATTGTTGGACAAGAGTGAATAGTTGAGATAGTGACTGTTGCAGGGTATCTGTAGTACTCTTATAGCTCAGAACAATAATGGCTGAGGCTCTAAGCATTTTTATCACCTAGTGTAAGTAAAAGCAGGTTATAGTGTACTCCTAAAATTTCAAAGCTACAGCCTCTCTGTTGACATGTGATTTGAAATTGAGTTCTAGAATGACCAAAAAAAATCTGAACTATTTTTCAAACTGAATTTGAAAACAAAAAAAAAAAAAAAAAAGAAAGGTACAGGAAGAAGGAAACATAAAAGGAAAAAATATGCACTTAGAATTACAATCAAGTCTAGGCTCTTCTATAAGCTACTTATTATTGTTGTGTGAAAACACCATTCTTCTCAGTTCAACAGTGTATGTATAAGCTCTTCTCAGAACATCCATTTTATGGATACATGACTAAAGGGTCAAATGGAAATAAAATGTATAACAGCCTTCTGATTTGCTCTAATAGCAAATAATTCTGTGTAGTGGTGATAGCCAAGTCATAAATAGCATTTATAAAGCATCTTTGATCACTTCACCTGAATCCAGATCACTAATCCTGTTGGCCTAGGAAAATTTCCAATGCTCCCAATCTGTCAACAGTAGCAAACAGCTGCTATTTCTAAAATAAAGCCAACCTTTCAGACAAACATCTTCTTTCCACCAAGACATGGAACTGCTCTTTTATTTGCTCCTCCCCTCATAAATTCCACTGATGTGATGCAGGATCATTTACTGGTCCCTGGAAAAGTGAGTGAAGAAGCGACAGATCCCATATCTGACAAGCCATCTTAACCCTAGATAAGAGATGAATCACGCTCATAGTCTGGGACTCTTGGTTCTAAAGAAATGTGGAAATCATTTCTGCCTCAAATAAGTAACGAAATTTTGTATTTAAGACTGCAAAATGGTACAAAAATTACTTCTGACTACTTTCTTTCTGAGATTTTAAGATATTTTTGTTTATATGTCTGTGAAAACTCCTGTAGGAAGACTATAATACTGCTATAATACTGCAGTCAGTGGAGTTTAGATTAACTTTTGTAAATGAGGAGAATTAATGGTAGGTATCTGCTTGTGGGAGGAAGGGACAAGAAGCTCCACTGGTCCCATCTTATCCAAGCTTTCACTTACAAATTTTCCATCATTTGCAATCCAGTTAAGATTATACCTTTGGAAGTCAGCTGGGAGAAAAGTAAGAGCATCTATAAGTATGGGGTGTAGGAAAACTGTGAATGTGTGCCTCCCACAAGAAGCACCAGAATTTATTCAGCTGAAGACCTCTTCCCATAGGATGAGTTCCTCTAGTTCTTCTCTCATGAATGGGGAGAAATCTTCCCATTAAGACCGTACAAAATCCACCCTCAGCCTGCTTCATAGTAATGACCATCTCATAATTTCATTCCTGGAAAAAAAGAAAACAAAAAACATTCCTGATGAAAACAACTGAAATAGGACCCTTCCTTCGTCTTCTGCTCCTCCCATTTCCTTGGCCAAACCGTGAGGTGCAGAACTAAGTCCAAGTCCCTGGAGGGCAACGGTCACATGAGTAGGTCTCCGCAGTACTAGTTAGCTTGAGTGCACCTCTCTGCTGACAGTGCCAAACTCTTTCCAGGTGTGGAACTAGCTGGGTCAGTTATTTCTGTCATGATCATTGCATAGTACAGACATGCCCTGCAACAGTGGGCATGTCCCAACGGTGATGGACATCCCATGTTTTTGCATGGAGCCTATAGCACACTATTACAGAGGATAAAATAATAGTTTAAAGTTCTGTAGGCTGACTGTTCCATCCAACTGATTGTCATTTTCCAGTTGATGTAGGCTGGTTTTCTAGGTACAGAGAGACAAAAGGGCAGTACCAGGAAAAAAACTGGAAATGTTCTGAAATATTTTTAAATTATTTTCCCTGTATGTCTGAGAAACATTATGCTAACACTGCACAAGCAGCTAAGCAGAGGTTTGATGCATGGCTCTACTATTATTTATTTGTTTATTATTTGTATCATGACATGTAAGTAATGTGATCACTCCCAAGAGTTCCAGCAACTTTTTATATAATACCACAGAGGTATAGAGTGTTACGAAGGCAAACGCAGCAACAGCATATTAACTACCTTGAACTTAATCATACCGGATATGTTTAAAAATCTATTTTCCTGCCTCTGTATGCTATTCTTTAGATAATGGGGATTTTGTATCTGTGCCTCACATAGAATTATACAGGGAACTGTTTTTGAGGCCAGTTTTACCTACTTTTCTAGTTAATTCAGATGGGATTGCAAATTCTTAGCACACACAGGCTGTTGAATAAAGACCTGAGCCCACAGTAATTGAAACTGGAAAAAATCCCTTGCAAGGAAGTATCTAGAACTAGGCATTTGTTATGTAAATTAAAACACCTTTTGTGAAAGATCTTATAGCACTTACTTATTAGAGAATACTCTATAGATGTTTTTAACCATCCTACAGAATTTAATATATAGGCTTATGACTGTTGTATCACACACAGCAGCCTTTAAAAAAAGCCATGCAAAGCATATAGTCTATATCCAGTCCCCAAATGTTTTATCTTAGCTTGCACAGGATCTTAATGAATATGAATACAAACATGATAGTTCCATTAATTCTGTGTCTTATCAGATATTTTTTTATCCCATGAAATACTGTTTAGGAAGATCAATTTTTTTTTCATGAATCTTTCACTAAAGTAAACAGAAAAAAGATTTTAAGACTTTCCTAGGAATTATATTTACCCTTAAAGAGCAATTGGTGATATCAGTTATTACAGATAATTCCCTTTCTCGATCCTTCTCAAGTTTTTAGTAGAAATTCAAGCAGTTTAGAAAACCCACTGCATATAATCCAGCTATACTTCCATACTGTGGAAGTATGCAGTTTATCATGTTTATTTAGCTAGTTATGGATCAGGAAAGTTTTTGTTTTTAATTTGAGTACTAGTCAGTTCTGTTTTTCCTTTATCAAATCCCATTTTATTTTATTAAACATCAGAATCTGTTATCTGTCAATTAAATGTGGTTACTTTAGACTTGAGATGTTCCAGTTTCCAAAAGGTTTGGTTTATGCTAAAAGTTGTCACTGGTAGCTGCATAATCTGTATCAAGGAGTGAGGCAGTGCATTAATTGACATGGGAAAGGGAGACCAGGAGTTGTGAAGCTTGTCACTATTTCTTTATGACAAAATAATAAACTTTTTCATTTTTTTTCACTGTTAAATTTGGTGCTTTACTAGCTGCAATAGAAATAGTCAAATTCCTGATGGCTAGTATTCCAGAACTTCTTTTTCACAGTAGTATTCCAGGAATTCAGAAACGCAGAAATAAATATTGTTATTTGTATGGTATGATGAAGTTGACAGGCGCTGTATTTTTCATGAGCAGAGTTAGCTGTCCAGAATTTGGAATGCAATAGTGCTCAGTGAGACACCCTCACTATGACTGATTTTTGAGAATTCAGCAGCACTCAGAAAGCCTCCGGAGAATTTATTCTTGTGTCTGGTGTCCAGAAATATTGAAAACTTGTCTCTACTATTTTTCTTCTATGTTCAATTACAGAGTTGTAACTAAAGAGTTCATAAGGACTGTCCCCTGGGATTTCTTATGTGTGGTGTCCCCTCACTCCCCACTAAATGAAGGGGTGTGGGATGAGTAACAGCAGGGTTTGCTGACAACAGCCCAAATAGGATGAAAACATCTTTACCTTTACAAAGTTACGGGTGATGGGAATAAAGAGCCAAAGAGTGCGGGAATACAACACAGTTCTCACACCTCTCTAAAAATAAAAGCAAAAACTTGATAATACCACAAAAGCCAAATAGCATAAGGCCACCTACCTGGCTTCCCCTTTCATCTCTGAATAGAACTAATGTATGATTAATAGACTCTAACTATGGAATTCTTTCACAAGAAGCAAAAAAGTAAGGTTTTCCATGGAGCTTATTGTTTTCATAAACTATCTAGCTTGGCTGCATAAATAACTAGTTGTTAGCTTGACTATGCTCCCACACAAGCCACATACAGAAAAAAACCCTCCTACATGCAGGTGCATGGTAGGAATCCCTATGCAGGACAGGTTCTTGGGGAGCTAGGAAACTGTGGATTTTCCCACTCACCTTTTTTGCTCCTAGATTTGAGACTGTAATTTGGGAACAGCAGTAAAGACAGTTCAGTGTTGGTACTGTTGCACTATGAGCAGGTTAAGGGGATGCTGGCACTCAGAAGCCAGCAAACCCACATTTGCAGACACATTATCTGGGCGATTTTAAACATGGGTGGGATTATAATGAGGGCATACTAAAGTTTCCTACTCACAACAGAAAACCATGTGAATTGAGGAGAGAGCAAAAATTCCTTGAGATCTTTATAGAAAATAGATGCCTGTTTCAATTTTGCTCTGCCAAGTTACTACTTGGTACTTTTTTTATTTCTTTAACACCCACTGATTTTGTTGCTATTCCATGCAGCTTATGAACCAGCATTTACTTTCTATTAGCAGAGCAATAGCACAATGTCATGTGAGAACTCAGGGCTTTATATATTAATAGTGCCTGCAGAACCCCTATTAGTATTTACTATGGTATCACATTGTCAATTTTTTTTTCTTAGCATTAGATCCAGAGAAACATCTATATGGCTGCCCCTCTAAATAAAAGTGCCTGACTTTTGGAAGAGAATTAAAACAGCTCTTGTAGATTCTGTGTTTATAGCTAGTCACATGGTAGAGCTTGGTCAGAATGTTTTTGAAGTTAAATAGTGTTTAGAGATGTTCCAAAACAAAATCCAATCCAAGAAAAAGAATATGAAGTAACAGATTTCGGAGTTGAAGAATGCTGTCAGCTCTGCTTTCTTTGAGTAAGGCTGCATCTACACAAAATGGCTTTGTCTGTGCAATTTGATATAGGGGATGGATCTATTTTTGTTTTTCAGCTGAAATATAATTACACTTGAACTCTCCTGCAAGTATAGTGCTGCCTTATTTCAGATTAATCTATCCCATTTGGGAAGGATAAATGCTTGCACTGCAGCACATGTAGGTACAAGGACATATATGCTACTCCCTGGTCCACTGAGGAGAAGTCTGACTCTGACATACCTCTACGTCCAAGGATATTAGCTGATATCTGTAGCCTTCTTTTAGGTGTGCCACACGTCTGCACCAGCTTAGAAGTTCTTTAGAGTACTATGATATTTATATTCCTCAGGTCCAACACTAAGTCAAACTAAAATTGAACATCCTAGCTTGGTGACTGTTAGTAATTTGTCTGGGAACGCGATGGTCCCTAAGTGCAGCTTTAGATCTTTCTCTCTTTTCTTTTTCCATAAATGCATTTCATTTTTCTTAGACGGAATGTTATATTAACTATTTTTTCAGGTTACAGACTCCAAAAGAGGCCACTAAGACCTATCAGCTGTGCGTAACTTCCCCAGTCGGACCACAGCTCACACTGACTTCTGTGCCTCTTGCTAGCAGGGTCTTCAGGAATTTCCCTTTGTCTGAGGAAGGACTTATTATCATGCCTGTGACCCTGCTTCTGCTTCACCTGAGTCTCATGACAATGTCTTCTAGAGATAATGGAAAGGTCAAAAGCTCCATTTTCCTTAAAATGGCAAAGCAAATTTCTAGCTTCTGTGAAATGTTTTTCAGGGAAAATTCTGAAAATGGGAAGGAGCATTTCTCTGAACCACAGAATCCAAAGGTCAAATAAAATACTTTCTTCATCTTTATTTTCAAGAGCCCCACTTTTTTTTTAGCCTGACCCTTTTGTTAGTATTATTTTCTCTTTAGAGAAGGTTGGGATACGGGCATTAACTCATTCTTTAATTTATTTATCTTTTATTATTTGAGGCTGACAATGGACTTTTGCCAGCCTTCAGACTATAAGTGAAAAGAGGTCTGTGTAGAGTTCATCATAAGTAAAATAAAGGCAACTAGTCCTTCCCAAAACTACAAGTAAGGTCAGTGCCATGATCTGTGAACCTACCTTGTAGCTGCTTGTGACAGTTTGAAAGTAAAGGCTGGGACGGGGCTCTCTGAGGAGACACAGCCCGACTGACAGTGTGGGTAGGGTTTGGTGGATCTGAGGGATTTGCAGTACATGTGTCAAACTAACTGTTTCCTCCCAGTATTCAGAGAGGGATGCAAGAAGCTTTCCTCTTCCCTCTTTCAAACACTCCCATAGCCTCAAGGTAAGATTTTGATGCTGGAAAACCAAGGTCATTTATTTCTTCTGCAGTTGTTAGCAACGTGCCTGTATAATTTTAACTGTATTGTCCTTTATTTTCTTTTTCATTTCTTCTCTCTGAATTAGTGGAATCAAAATATCAGAAGAATGGGAATACTGGAACAAGAGGAAAGAATGGAAAAAGAACTATTTTCCTGGAATATAGTATTATGACAGAGGTCAGAAGCAGATGAAGCTAAACAGTGACAGAAGAGTATGCCTTTACACCTACATTTCTTCTTCTTCCTTCTTGTTTGGGTTTTAAATTTCTAATTTTACTGTAAAAACAATTATTATTCTAGCCTGTGGTCAGCTGGCTTAAGATTTGAGTTACTATTGAATGATTGTTTTTTTCTGTTTTATTTGTATTTTAGTGCCGTCAGTATATTTAGTTCCAGCTTTAAGTAAGGTTCATGTTACTCAAGAAGGATTGCAACAGAGTATGTTTGTTTTTTGGGCACGCAAGAAGCTACAGCTTGCAGATAGCAAGAAAGATGTGAAGGACTGAGAAGAGAACTTACTAAGGTGTATTTAACAGTAGTATTTTGAAAAATCCTTTTCAAAAAAAGAACTATTTACAGAGCTTACTGGGGACAAGGAATTCTAAAATTAAAAAGGTTTCAAAGAAAACAAGTCACTTCAGATCCCACTGGGAATCCTTCATCTGAGCTCAACTGAGAAAAATTATTTTTATGTTATTTATAATGCCAGATTCTTGGATTACAAGTTTGACATATTTTTTCTTTTCCATTTTATTTTATCATTTTCCAAGTTCTATTTTACAATCACAGATTTCTTTTCTGAAGAAAAAAACGTTCCTTAGAGGTCTAGAGGTGTGGATTAGTTTATGGAGAAAAGAAGGATTAATGTGTTTGAAATACTCACTAGGCGAGTTTAGTTTTGTATGAAGTGATGGAAATGCTTTAGTAATCATTCCTAATTAATTATAAAATGCAATGAAATCAATAGGCCTGCTCACATGTTTCAAATTAAGTATATGATCAAGTGCTTGTCTGAATCTGACAGGCTGTACTCTTCAGTAGATCTAGACAAACATTTTTTTTTTTTCTGAATAAAAAAAAAAGAACTAAAGCCCAGTGAATTGAAACATTCCATGAATTCATTTATACTTTACCTTTTTATTAATGTAAAAAAATGAGATTAATAAATTAAAATATTAAAATTATAATATTAACGAGATTAAAATAATTTAAAAAAATCTTCATTTACAAATCTGGTCCAGTTTAATTCTGAAGAGTTAAAAAAGTTGTGCTTCAAGATGTAGCACTTTGGACCACAGTAACTTTTTGTCTTACTTTGTTAGACATGAAATGAAATTTTACAGACTCTTTGGTTCCTACAATTGTTCAGGCAACTCAAAATGGCTTTTCTACTTCAATTTTACAGAGCACTCAGGAAATTTGTTGTTTTCCTTTTTCCAGCCTTCCTCTTATCTTGAAAGTCTTCAGCTGTTTTTGCATATTAGGAACTTGACAATTTTTAACAGAATTAATAATTTAAACTTCTTGGATCTTGTTCAGCTAGTTCAGACATCCAGAAAGCAGGCATTAGCACTGCTATTACAAATATACTCCAGCTGACTCACCTTCTCCAACTTTAGTATCTGCCACATTAAATTAAACATTTCATACAAACACAGTTTTTATTTACCCTACCATCCACTATTTTAAAGAGGCAGTAGTTACTGCTCTACACTTCAGAGTTGTAACCAAATCAAAAAATAAGGCTGTGGGCAACAGTAAAGAATTTACATTACTTCCTACTGATAGATAATGTTCTTCACAAGCTGCGTGGGCCTGGCAGGATGCCCCAGTCACCAGCCCATGAAATTCACAGACACTCATTCCTGCTACCACTGAACAATTTAGCTGTCTTATTTTGGCTGAGAAGAGTGGCTTTCCAGCTGGACAACAGACTGTAGCACTTTACATTTACTGGAAGAGGCCACGTAACAATGTCAGAAAAAAAAGAGAAGCCGCTGAAACTTTGGCTCGGTACCAGCAGCTCACAGGAGCTTGCTTCGTTATCTACAACACTGCTTGGAGAGAAATGACAATACATGAGGCAAATCACCTGATATCTTTGAGAATCCAATAAGAAACTACCCAGGATGGACATGACTTCTTGCAAAAACATAAGACGTTTTTGCTACTGCTCAGCAGTGACCTTGTTGTTCGTTCTGTAACAGAACAGAATCACCAGCTAAATACCAAAACTGATACCCAGAGATCTTTACCTTAATCATTATTCAAATCCTGTCTGTCTGGCCTCATGAGAAACCTCTGCATAGGTGTCTTGTCACGTTTGACTTTAGATGCAAGTCTTTGATGTTATAAAAGGCCTGGTACAACTCGGGGGCACCCAGTATATTGGAGGACTCTACTGCTATGCTACTATCTCTTCTTGCTCTCCTGTGGTTTGTGACATATCTTGTTCAATTTCCAGGTTTGTCACATTCTTCCTTTGTGCCAAGTTTATTATTTGTAAGCTGCAGATCTTACATTATTCAGCTAAAAGGACCACTGTTGCTTTCTCCAGTGCTCATTGTTTCTTCATAAGGACTAAGTAGGCCCACTCCACCAGAGTGGAAGGGAATCTCCATGTACATTTCCTTCTCATCATCCCTCCCTTGTCTCGGTGTGTTGGAGGCCTGTTCTACTCTACAGAGAGTAGCTGGTAATAAGGGCAAGCTAGTCAGCAATGGTGACTCAACTGTTGTGATATTGGAGGCCATATAACAGTTACATATAAAAGGGTCTGTTTGTTCCTTTTGCATCTTTAGTCACCAGGAAGGGAAGTGCCTTGCCTCCTGCTTCCACTCGAGTGTCCTCCCTGTTTTACTGAAGTCTTTTGACTTCCTCAAAATATAATTTTGTGGCAACAAAAGAACTGTCAGGAAGGACCTGAAAGAAGGAACTTGCCCCAGCCCTACAACCCTGCCCAACCAAAACCAGAGTCCCTACAGAGAAATTAGAGAATTCATCTTGGGTAGTTTCTTATTGGATTCTCAAAGATAAAAGCCAACTTCAATCTCTGAATTCACCCACTTGTGACTTGTTGCTCACATGACTATTTTTTTTTTATCTGTACCGTATGTATATCTGTTTTTATGGAGGCCTGAGCATGTATCTGCTGAAAAGCACCCTCTTCTTAGAATTCATAGTTTCTGGTGTTTCTTCAGTCTAGCAAGCTCCTTGTAAGGCTGTGGAATTTCTTTTGGTAGAAGTTTTTAAAATCTGTTTTAGACAAATACCTCTAGGAATATCCTGGATATAAATGATTCTACTAGCAGGTTTGAAAGCAAGGCCTCTGTCTTTTTCTGTTGCTTTCCATCTCAAAATCATTGTAAGAACTCCCTTGGAAATCTCATCCTCATTTCCTTTACTGTTTTGCAAATACTGAAGACTCTCTACAAAAAAAAAAAAGAAAAAAAAAGGGAGTTTTGTAGACAAACAAAAGTCGAAACTAGACAACATAACCATAGGAGGATAAATGGAGTACTGGAAAGGACTCTAGTCATAAATCTGTTATTAATGATATAAACATATAAAGTTCTGAGAAGAAAACCAACCAATGTCTGAGAAAGAGAAGGTTTAATAACAGCTACAAACCGAAAAATGGTTTAACAACAGTAAAAAACAAAAAGGGGAAAAAAGGGAAGTAGAGCTAAAACAATCTCTATTCAAAACCTTATTCCACAACAAGTCTCAGTGGAGACTTTGGGACTGGGGTCCCCATATTTCAGCCATGAGTTTCGTGAAAGATTTAGATGTGAAGATTCATTGAGTTCCTGACTGTTCTTTCACACTGGCTTTTGTTTTCTTTCATGCTTTTTCCTGACACCTCAGCAGCTAGATCATTCCCTTGGGACTTAAAAAACCTGTTTTTTCCCCTCACTTTGTCCCAGAGAATTCTGGTTTAAAATCTCTCTCCAAAAATTTCCAAAGGGTGCCCTAGGGAGTTCTGGGATGACAGGAGCCTCTGAGTATTTCTGTGGAAACTGTTCCATTTTGAATGAAATAATTATATAGTTATTAAGTCATTGCCTTGATATTGGGGAACTTGCCTGGAAGGAGAGAGATGAGGATTTCAGATCGCTCTGATTAATACTTCACTATTTTACTCTATCATTTTCTTTCCAAGTAAACATTACTTA
Organism: Crypturellus tataupa; assembly: GCA_034781795.1. NCBI lineage: Eukaryota > Metazoa > Chordata > Aves > Tinamiformes > Tinamidae > Crypturellus > Crypturellus tataupa. The sequence continues at coordinate 661,799 of JAWLRI010000847.1, read as the reverse complement.
AAATCTCATATACACTCTTCTTTGCTTGGTCTTTGCCTTTATCTCCCTCTCGATTCCAGGTAAATCGAGAGAAAGCTGCAATTCTGTGCTCAGCATCTCTTGTTGCCTGGCCTGGGGGCCCTCCAGGCAGCATGTCAACCTCTGCCAAGCCTGTTCTTAGGTGCCCCACTCTCCCCAAACAAACAGCCTTGACATCTAACTGGACCCTGATGAATAGCAGTACCTAAAAGTCCCTTCTGGGGATTTCACCTCTAACCGATTGATTTTGTTATTCCTTACCAAGTTTCCTGTACAATTAAAAATAAGAAAATCCTTCTGTCAATTTTAACAGGTAGTGGAAACCATTTGCCAGTATCAAGATAGGTATATGAAAGTACTTTCTGTACAAATAGGTCTGATCTAACGTTAGGAAAAAAGTTGAAGATTAGCTGTATAGAATTCTTAGCCCTGTCAATGCATGTCAGTCACGTTGCTTGAGGCAGTTCAAATTCAGTAGCAAATGCATTAACATTCTTTGTACATTTTTTTCTTGGGGTGCCATGATTGCTGAAATAGTCTTCACACTACCCAGCTCTGCAAAATTTATTCTGGATGCAGAGAATTCTGATGGGCTTTTTCTGATAATATTACAAATAGTTTTTTTGCTTTTGTTTACCAAAGTCAAGAGCACTGTCCCCTCAGTCATAAGCATTTAAAGATTTTTATTTTTTATTTTGACGCACTTTTATCCACACATGTCTGTAGATTTGTAAGATGGATTGCTCCCTTCTTTTTAAGTTTTTTTTTGGATTGCATTCAGGTTTTTTTTTTTTTTAATTTTTTTTTGAATCCATTTAATTGCATTGCATTGCAACAGGTAAAACTGCTAATAGTATCACTATTATTTGGAGCTAGATGTTATGGTCTACAGCTTTAGATATCTTAATTATGCTGAAAAGAATATTGCTTGCAAGAAACCTAAACAACTCTTTTCCTCTAGCAATTGTCATTCTAGTCAAGGCAAAGGGATCCATATGTTTGCAAAATGTTGACGTTGTACCATTCTGACTCCGGAATGTCCCTGCAGAGCTATTTTGAACTTCCTTGAAAAAAAAAAAAAAAAAAAAAAAGAGGATATGAGTGTGCTTCATTTGGCACCTCATGGAAAACATATACCTAGGGAACAGTAGTTACTGAGTCTGGAAAGAAAAGGCTGGTCTTGTTTGTAGTACTATTTGGTTTATATCACTGCTTCCAGGTAACTGCAATAATGAATTGCCTGTCATACAATAATTTTGATCATCCTTCCCTTAGGGTGGTAACTGCGTGCAGTTTGACTCTCATCCTTGGATATTTGGGAAGTTTCCATTTACCAAACTTTCAGTTGCTCCTCAAAGAAAGGCAGTACATTTCTTGAGTGAGAGAGTTAGAAAACAGCAATAGTTACACCACCGATGTGGTCCCCATAGGGCACATATCTAGCATGCCACCAAGCTGAGAAATACAGAACTTTGACTGAGAATGAAAGCAATGACTCACAACTGGCTGCGCTCTGTTTTGTTACACTGTTTGCTAAACATATTTCAAAGTCTGCTAAAAAAGCAGACGTAATAATCTTTTATAAATGTTCATACTGTGAAAATCAAGGAACCCAGTTAATTTCTATTTTCAAGTCAGGGACACAAATAAAGATCCAAATAAATGATAAATGATGTCTCTGAGATTTAGACTATTTTTTTTCTAGTCACTAGAATAGGAAACCAACTGTCTGGTTTGAGTAAATCTGTACTTTGCAGAAGTAGGATTTAGACCTGTGAAATAACAACAGTTAAGGTCTCAGTTTCAGAGAAAATGATGGTTTTCCTTTTACCTGGGGAAATCTGTTGTATTTCTTAGCTGGAGTAATTTTTAGAAGTTCTATAATACATTAATAAGACTGTGGGACTGAGACCTAAGCTAAAAATGACACTAAGTATTCACAACAGTAGTTGTGAATATAATAATTACAATAGTGCTGAGTTGGAGAGGAGCAAGACCCAGAAGAGAGTTACTACAAAGCTAAAGCCAAGTAGGCCTTAATAAATATATTATAGCATGAAAAGAGTATTCTAAGTTGGAAAATTTCATGGCAGATACAAAACAAGAAATGCACATCAGAAAGCATTATCTTTGTTAGCAATGCTTTAACTCTTCCTTTCCTGTTTTAAGGTTACAGAGTCTTTAGATCTTGACTGCTGCAGCAGAAATAACACAGGAGGTTTGGAAGTGAATGTTGAATATACTGAGGTAAACCATTCCAGACCAAGGCACTGTTACAGAAACATTGCTGAAGCATATGACACGAGTTATTTGTCCAAATCATTTCGTTTTGTATCACATAAATGCAAGCATCAAAGCTGAACTGGAACAAACTCAATGAACTGAGGGCAAGTGGCTTCATGACAATACTCAATATATATATTTTTTCCTTTTTATAAGAAAGTTTGGTATATTTCTGTCTGACAGCTGACCCCTTCCTTAAGCATATATATATGTTATTTGAAGATTTAATGCTTAAAGACCCTAAGAGAATGTCCAGATCCCTCTTTGACAGTATAAGACACAGATCCAAGAGGCTGAAATTCTACCAGGATTTGAAATAGCATGTCCAAAAGAACCTCCATTTCTTCATCTAGGTAAAGTATTTGTTTCTATAATTTTATGTGCATTAAAACTAAATGTACAGCAAGTAACATTGTCAAGTAACTTTCTGTTTTACTGCTGGCATAGTCTCCAAAACAGTCATATGTCATAATGACATTCCATTTATTTAACTGCTTCTCTCATTAAAAACACTGCCCTGGTGGTACTGATTGCTCAACTCTCTAGATCGTGCAGATCTGCCTGTTCTGAAAGACCCTAGGCAGAGAAGGGAAGTTCCTTGCTAGGAGTTTATCTGGTTAAGGAACCATGTGCAATGCCTGGTGCACTTAGTATCCAGGAAGTTACTCATCACTGTTAGTTATTCTTACTGAAAATATTAAAAAAAAAATTCCAGCACTTCATCCAAGAAACTGTGTCCTTCAGCTGAGCATGGATTCAGCATTCTTAAACTGCATGGTTCTGCACATGGGGATTCTGTAACTCGAGTTAAATGGAGCAGCTATCGAGGAGTCTCCCATGCCGTCTCATTTCATTTAGCTACAGGGCAGCTTGTATCTGGCCCCTGAGTTACAATGCACTCCAGACCAGTCCAGACTTTGAAATCTTAAATCCTTGTGTTTCCGCTCTTTGTATACCTAAAGTAACTGAGGCTTTCTCCTGTGAGGGCATGCATCTAAGCTAAGAAAACATAGGAAAAAGTGCTATAGTTTTCTTAAGCTCCTTGTATAAAGAAGCTGTTTGGGCACTCCTCTTGTATCTCCCTGGAGCTATGAGTCGCAGGTTGACCTGAGGCTCACTGGGTAAAACGTGCTGTGAGCTCCCCTTCGGACTTGTTCTGAGCACGCGGAATAGGCCCTGGGAACTGCCTGCTCCCTGCTGCATTTTGCGGATGTGGATGCCGAGGAAGGCGAGCTCAGCAGAGCCCTCCTCAGCGCCGAGCGCGCTGTGCACGTCTGTCCTCCTCACTCCGGCTTCAGGAGGCTCTGCTGCGTCACACAAGACCAGATGTTACGGGACCCAAGATCACAGCATTGCTCTGTGAAACTGTCTGCCAACAATATAAAGAAATTCAAAGAGTGAATTAAGAAATAGACATTACAGATTAATGTGTATCATTCTCTGTGTTGTTCGTGGATCACTAGTGTACAAAGATCAAAATTAAAATCTGACTCAACAGGTTGCTATTTTGTCTCACTAATGTGTGGACCAGGAAGACATGAATTACTCCCAGAAATCGGAGCAGTGTAATGCAAACATGTCAGTGATGTACCAGGTGTTGCCTGAAAGCACCAGTCTCCAGACGAGGCTTTCCGCACTTAGTATCTGAGCTCCAGTGTTCGGAAGATAAATGATCACACTGCACTTTTGAAAAGAGCACAGGGACAATCCCAGGTTTCTAACTAACATTCCCTTTCTTAGCACATAATATAACATGTGGGGCTGTTACTGACTGAAGCTTGGCTGTTAATGTTTGCCTACATAGTCACTATATTTACCGGCACCTAATTCATCTGAAAGTGGTCTTCGGGATTCTGAGAGAGACATTAAATAAAACTAAATTACATTTTTTCCATTCTGTCTCACACATAAATCTCTATAAACATAAACCAATCCTGTGTGTGCAGTTTCCACATAAGCTTTGCTACTGACTTGTTTTAAATAAGAGTTTTTCACATCCTTATTTAGATGCAGTATCATTTCTCCTCTCAGTGTTAATAAAATACTGAAAGGGGCTGGAAGTTTTGCAAAAATTAGAGCCCAACACACAGGTACATAATAAATCTTGCTTCTCCTACAGCACTTTCCTGAATGCGTGTGTTTGTGTGCAAAGCAAAATTAATTCTGCAGCAGAGCTTTTGATACCAGCACCTCCCAGTTTGCTATCACCCATCCTAACTGTTACTTCTACAAGCAACAGCTAACAAGCAGTGGCCTAATTCCACTGGAGCCTGTAGGCTGTTCCCTGCGGAATGCAATCTCTCATTAGGACTTAATTATTTTAAGAGTCTGGACAACAAAAAGACCTTGAAAGGAAGATAAGTATGAGCTCAGGAAACTGCAGGTCACGGTCCAAGTCACTTCCCTCTCTTGAGCATGGATTTGGTGAAAACCAGATTTAATATCTGTGTGTGAGAAGATCTGACAGATTCCTCTGAATGCAAAATCAAATGAAGTTTACTGAAAAAATGAATATAAATTAATGAGGGAAACAACTCCTTGTGCAAAAGTGCAGGAGTATAGAGAAAGGGATAAGAGAGACTGCTCTAAAAGAGGTGTTTTCCATTTATCCACCCATTTATCAGGGGGGTGATTTCATTTTGTTATGTTATCTCCCCATTTTTTCCCCTGAAAAAAATCCAAATCATGTACATTTTTGTATGCTCAGATTTTTTTGCACATGGTAATATATTAAGCATGGTTTTTCAATGTTGAACTTTCTCTGAACAATTGCAGTAGACAAAGAAGGGCAGAAACTAGAAACTAATGCATCTACAGTGATAAATCTCAGATTATTTTTGGTAGTAACTTCAAGCTTGGGGTTAAAAATAAAAATTCATAGGAGCTTGATTGATTTTTCTGGGAAACTAAAATATATATGTCAATAATAAAAAAATAAATTATATATAAAATAGATTGGTTATAAATCTCTTATCTCAGTGCAGAAATCTGTAGAAATTTCCGATAAAAGTACTTATAAATGTTGTGAACTTTTCAAAAAGATGACTTCCTACATGAGAAAAGTTCGAAGTAACTAAATTCTTAAGGAGATGAAAAAGAACAAAGAGATTCTGTAGAAACAATGGACCAAATATATCTCAAGGATAACCCCACTGAGATCAGTGGAATTACACTAGGGATATCCTTGGCCCAATGACTCCAGAAATGATGTTAATGAGGAACCTTAACACTACTGCTAGAGAAATCTCTATTTAAACCATGCTGTGGCAGTTCATGTGAAAAAGTAAATGGGACCTTCACACGAACTGCACAGCATGCGAGTGTGAATCAACAGGCTATAATAAATTGGTTTGCTTTCCTTCTCCCAGACTTAAGCAAATGTATTATATTGTTGCATTGGAGATGTTATAATGAAGGCTATGTCATTGTTCCATTATGTTTAAAAAAGCCTGGCATTGTTAAAAAAAGAAAAAAGAAAAAAAAAAAAAAGGCCTAATGATGAAAAATATTTCTCAGTTCTTACAACAAAAAGAATCTCTGGATCAAATTTAATAAGCGATAAACCCCTGTTAAAAATCTTCCATTTATCTAAAACTTCATATGGTAGATGCCAATAAGCTCTTGATGAGGAAATATTTTTGCACAATAGGGCCTTATTTTTTCTAAAGGAAAATAACCTGAATGGAATGGATTTCTAACAAACTTTTGCTTTCTTACAGAAAGAGCAATGATTTTAAAAGTGTGAAGGGATGTCAGACTTGACATTTCATGACATGATACACTCTCAAACTACTTAAAAACATGAGACTTCAGCTACTACGGAAAGAAATGACCTTTTCAACTTTCAAATTCCTGATTGTAAAATAAACAAACAAACACCACCACCACCAACAACAAAAAGACTGAAGCTGACTCATATATAAAGAAAAAGAGGACAAAATAATCACACACACAAGAGAAGCTGGAGTTGCCTGCTTTCCTCTGACCTCCTTGAGACTGGAAATAAGTCAGCTTTGCAGTTGTTATTCCTAGGAAAGCTGGGAAGTGGAGGTGCAGCCAGCAGAGGTGGCCAGCCTCGCTGAGCCAGCCCTTGGTGGGACCGGGACCACAGGACCACGTGCCAGGCCTGCAACAATATCCCCACCAAAAGTCCACTCTGAAAATTATCAACGATCTTGCGGGTCCTTGGCTTGAGGCATCAGCCTTCACCAAAGAGAAAAACGCTGTTTCTTAATCTAGTTTCTGTTTTGAGCAAAGTATTCAAACTTTGGAAAAAGAGGGCTGCAAACACGTGAAAGAGATTACAAAGATGCGGCGCTTGTGCACTGGGCTGAACTCACTGCACTTGGCTCCGTGACCCTGCAGGTCACTCCCAGTCCTCTAGCCCTATAAACAAGGAAACTGTGTTTGATTTCATTCCAGAGATCACTGGCAAAGAAACGCAGCATTTCACAGATTTCATCTTGCACATTCAAAATGGCCCCGTCCGGACACTTGAGCTGTTGAAAAGAACCAGTATTTACTACCTAGCATGAAAAAGACCAGAAGACTGAAACGTATAACAAAGTAAAGCCATGATATGAGACAGATGAACTCATTTAGATAAAATAAGACTCAACCTTCATCTGAACTTCACATTGAAACTGGGTTAAAGCTTTCATTGAAGGAAGATAAAAAGTTAGCTAATTTATTTATTTTCCAGTTCTGCTTTTTACTTAGGAGAATGTTGTTGAAGGACTGGCTGAGACTGGGGGAGAGCCAGCCTTCTCTTCCTACAGGCACCCGAGTTATATCGAGCAGATCACTTGGACTCCCTTACCTCTCTTTCCATTCATATTTTGATAGTCCTCCTCCTCCTCCTGTCCTCCTTCTCCTAAAGTTAAGTGTACTTTAAACACAAATTTTAGAACAAGAACTGCCTTTTATTATGTTTATTACGCCTTTTATTAAACTGTGTCTAAGGTCCTTGTTTCAGCCATTGTGTCCAGTGTGTTTGCTGTACAAATGATACTGAGGAAAATATTTTTCTCTACATGTCGCCTAGTGTCACCGAGACAGATAAATGTTTTCACTAAAGATGTATCCTTTGTGTGGTTTCACTTTGGCTTAACATTCTGAACATAGTTTATCTGAATTTAAAAAGAACTAGGAGAAGACAGAAATGTTGCATAGGATTTTTTCCTGTATTGAATGAACCCTATGGCATTACTAGGCCTTCAGTTAAAAGTTAGAAGCAAGCAAACACATTGCTTCCATCTTAGTCCAAATGTGATGGTGGGCAATTCTCACTCTACTATGTGTCATTTCCCTCTATAATCTTACAATAATGCTCTGTATTTCTTCATGAATCCTTTGGTTATAAATATCCCACAAAACATAATGGAAAATATTTTTATAGAAGAAAATGTTATACAACCCAGCATGGTCCCACTCCTCATCATTTGTTCTAGGATTATTCAGGAATGTTAATTTCTCTAGCTGGATTTCATAAATAGTTCAAACATCCCCAACTGAATATAAAAATTACTTATGCCTGATGGAAACTCATTTTGGAAATCTTAATCGCTGTTTCCAAGTTGGTTATTTCAGTCTTGTTTTAATTTGTCACATATACAACAAAAAGGAGTTCGAGAAATACCTCCTCTCTTACTAAAAGTCTGTATATGTGATGCAGTCCTTAAACCTAACAATCTTTACCATAGCTCAAGATACTAAGAAAATGAGTTCTTGGAAATCTGTCTCTAATAGATTTCTTCCTAAGAAGAAAATAATAACTCAACCCTCTCAGTCTTTTCATTGCAGTTCAAGAGATGTATTTACCTTACCATTCTGCTTCCCATTTTTCAGACATTTAAGAAAATCCACTTATATCTTCTGTTCTTGGCTCTTTCAAAAGATACTAGTCTGGTCAGCAGACATAGAAATGGCTTAATAACTTCAGAAAACATTCAGGAGTCCTGCAAATCCCAGCAAGCATATAGTACATTACAAAATTTAAACCTTTTTTGCATACTCCTCATTCCAGAAAAAAATAATGCACAAAGTGAGCAAATTACCTAGCACTGTTAAAGGGATATTACATGACCAGAATCACATCACTTCAATGCCACTCCCATTCCCTTTTACTAAACAATTTGGGAATCGAGTGATTAGTGAATCAAGCAAGGTAGGTACACAGCTGAATTTACTTCATGTCAGTCACTATATGGTTAACATATAATTCATACTAGTTTGAACTAATTGAAACTAATTTGAAAGTCTATCCAAAGATGACTGAAAAGTGAGTGCAACAGTCACAGCCACACACTGAAATGCAGGCAATACACTAATGAAGTAGACTGTAGGTTTTTCTTCAACATGCAGGCAGAGAAGTATATAAATCACTTTGTCATAGGATGTGAAACATTACACAACTCCATCTCACCTCTAAAAGCAGGCTGCAGGACAGTTATTTACTGATAAATACAATTATTGCTATTATGACATTTGAAATTTGTTATTTTTATTTCCTTGGAAACACTCCCCTAAATTATATATATTTCAAAATTTGCTTTTTATATGTAATAGCTCCCCTTGATCTATGTATTAGAACTCAGCTCTAATTCTCTGTCGCTCCTTCATTTATATATAGTTATGGGCAAATTAGTCCTCACCTCTTGCAAGCCTTCATCCTACTCAATTAAAACAGCGAACTCAATTTCTACTATAGCAATATTAAAGAGAACAGTTTGATTTCAATTTCTGCTACATTCTAAGGCATGCTTTGCTTGATTTTTTTTTCCTGATGGGTCACTGAGTGATGTTGCTCTGAGGATTCACTCATGGCAGTTTTTAAGTTTACAAACATGGCTTACAAGGGTTTGTTCCACAAAACAAAAAGACAGATCTGAGAAAGATAGAGAGAGGGGAGAGAAAAGATAAAGGAAAAGGAAAAAGGAAAGGAAAAAGAAAAAGAGAAAAGATAGAAAAAGAAAGGAGGAAGGAGGGGAGGAAAGATTGCTTACTCAAATACACATTATTTATGCATAGCATATTTATGAAAAAAAAATAGATCCTTTAAAGAACCTTTATCTTGAGAGAATGCTGAAGTTGCTTCAGAATTGGGGAATGCTAGAATTAGGTAGGCCTTTACAGTGTTAACTCAGTCTATATGGTATGCCTATCCTGAGAAGTAAGGCATGTCTTACCTCTTCACTGTTTTGTACATGGCTCAAGGCCTCATTTTAATGTTTACTATTCAAGAAAGATTTGGGGGGTTTTCAGAGACTTTTCAATGTAATTTCTCACAATAGTAAATAGCTGCTCCACAAATGTTCCCAGCACCCCTGTGAGGCAAGGTAGCATCTCTATTACCACTTTACAGACAGCCTCTGGCCTGAATTTTAAGAGAACTTTGCATTTCATTGTATTTGAAATGCCCCCGCTAACCTTACTGCAGCTGCCAGTGCTCAGCACATTTGAAAATCCAGGTCTCTAGAACTCCAGACTGGTTTGTCCAGCAGAATTAGCTTAATCATAAAGCACAATGTTTTTATCTAGTCAGATAACAGTTTGGAACAATGGAAAAAATCCCATTCAGAGGAATCTTTATAGCTACAACTCCCCCAGATAACTGTTGTTCCTGCACACCTTCATTTTTGAAACACTTTACACGGTATGTAGGATATGGTAGTAAGGAAAAAAAAAAAGAAATCCCTATATTTAACTGAGCAAATATCTCACTTGTAATGTGAGACCCATGATTTGAAAACAAACGTGATTTGTGTCCATTGTGGACAAGTATTTGCTGCTCCAGCAGCCCAGCCCGACTGTCTTTTCTCACGCAGCGGGTGAGACGCACGGCATTAGTTGGATCTTGCACTTTCCCTGTGACCAGCGCACAGAAGGAAGTGTGAGAAGGCAGATCGCTTCCCCCCGAAAAGCGCTACGCACAGGAAACAGGGCGGCAGTTCTGCTGCGTGTCAGACGATACGATACGAGCGCGCGACGTGGTGCCAAAGGCAGAGCCAGAACGGGCTTGTTCTTATTAAGCAAAGCCGAGGGCTGGAAGCACGTTTCAACGGCACGGGCTCCAGTTAGTTGAACCTCCAGAGTGAGTCCTGTTGGCTCTCGGCCTACAGCCCGAGGGGTGAGAAGATGGTCTGCACTGCTACAAGCTTCTCTGTGGACCTCCAGCTCATACCGAGGGAATGGCTAAATAAAGGGAGTAACTGAGAACATTTGATCCTTGTAGTCTTAAGGCATTTCAGGGCTTTTATGGCCTCCTCATGCAGCAGTTCTGGAGAGTAACCTACATGATGGAGCTTTTCCCAGCTGCCGGCTGCTCAGGCTGTGCCTCGGCTGCCTCTTGGCCACACAAATTGTGTCTCTCTGGCCACATTCAGGCTTGTGGCATCCCTTCCAAGACCATCATCCGAAGCCTGGGGTCAGAAACCCACCCCCATAGGCTCAGGACCCATTGTCTGCTTCCCTCCTTGCAATGATTTGTCACAGCTGAGATCACGACTGAAGAAATGCTTCCAACAAACCATTCCACACATGGGGCTGGAAGGGGGGACAACAGCTTCCGCAGTGCTTTTCAGATGTCTTGCCACAGCCAGATTTTTTCCAACCTTCTGGGCATGTCCTCCTTGACTGAGGGAGGTGCTGCCTGACTGAAGCAATGCCCAGGGATCCTATATTAATATGGTAGCCCTTCTGTATATGTTTAATTTACGAGGCTGATGACCTGAACATGATATGTGTACTGACAGACATTGTGATTGTAGAAACTCAGAAAAAAGAAAATACTCATAACAAAACCGACTGTCAAGAAAAATAAGTTTTCTTTTTTAGTGTAATAATAGTGTTGTTAATTATTAAATACGAAAAAATAACAATGAATCACTGAAACTAATAGCAAAAGAGCCTGGAGACAGCAATTCCTTCTTATATAGGAGTGCCCTCTGCAGTCTAGTTACTCAGGATGACAGTGTGCCAGCTCCCACAACCCTGGTACCAGGGGAAACCAGGAGTGACTTGGCTAAAGCCAGCGCGTGAGCCTGGATGGGGAGCCATTATGGATAACTGAAATACAGGTTTCATAGCTGCAATACGTGATTAGTTTGAATGATAACTCCTTTTCTGGAAAACCTGCACACACTTCTGGTATCTCTTTTCTTTCTTTCGTTTTTTTTTTTTTTCAGATGTAAATGTGCTGAGAAGGAACAACTTTTATCCAGATGTAAATGTAGCTGAGAAGGAACAACTTTTATCTTTGCTGCTTAACATGTGACATTTTGTATTCTAAAGCTTAGCAGAGACAGCAAAGTGATATTCAGGAGTGTTCTTCAAAGGACACACTGTCCAAGTCCTTTCAAGATTTTAAACTTTAAAGCTGGTCAACATACTGCCATAATATTTTAATGTCATTCCTAGCTGGCAGGTAGCAACTTGCTTTTCATCAGTGCATTATTTAAGTAACCCAAGCATTAAGATGTGATCTAATTTTTTAACACAAATTTTACCCCATCAGCTCTAAATTTTACAGGTACATCATTTCTGTTTTTATGATGTTTCACAAAAATGTTTATTTTAAAAAAGTAGTGTGTGCAAAAGAATATTTGATTTTGAGGAAAAAAAACTAAGCCTGTAAAAGTTTATACTGCTTCCAATTACTTTTCATGCTTGACTATGTGACAGGGAACACTTCATTATACCAGGTCACCAACTTTGACATCTCTAACCTCCCAATAATAGTCCTTTTTGTAATGTACCAAAATTGAAAATCAGTTTAGTTTATGTTCTCACTAGGTTCATGGCTCCAGTGCCTAATATACTGCTGACTTGTATGCCAGCATAACTCCCTAGTGAGGAATATTAAATAGCCACAGCATATATTAGAAGGGGTGAAAAGGTCCTGCTCAAGTCTGCTGTAGAGTTCACATTCGTTAGGGCTTTAAAAACTCAGCAAGTTGCATAATGTTTCCACTTATCCATGAAATTGTGGTATGATTAATATCAAAGGCATCTTTAAATGATTTATAGTCCACTATTTAAGTATGTATTCCACATAAATAAATACTTCCTAAGTTTGTATATACAACTTATACAACTTGTGCCAGTCAGTATCATAAAAGAGGCACAATAGTGCCTGACCTTTATTACTATGGCAAGAAGTTCATACATCTACTGAAAAAAAAAAAAAAAAGTCCAAACAGCCAAAAGGAATGGTGTAATACAAAACACCTCTGTTTGGGAAAGGCATTTTTGTAGCTTTATCGAAGTGTGAAAGCTATTTCTCTCCTAGAGTTTCTGTGCTTTCCACTCCCAGTATTCTCTGTACCTTAGAATGGTTCATGGACTTTGTCTTTAAAATTAATGTACATTGGAGACAAAATTTGGCTATGGCTAGCTGAGTCGCTCCTTGATGCTACTTCTTGCTTAGTTCTACTTGTGACAGAAATTGGACTGCAGCCTCAGACTCTCTGCAGTGCCTTAGTTTACTGTTTGGCACCTACCTGCAGTCGTGTATTGGATTTTTTGTACATAGTAGGTTTGCAAAAGAAAAAAACACAATTATAGGTTTCTGGAAGCTGAAGGATGCTTCCTCCACCATGATATGTCTCCAATAGGTGGAAAATTACTGCAAGAGGATTGAGGAAGCTTGGTTGACAAGAATAAAAGAAAAGCTGCATTTAACACAATGATAGGTGGGTCTCCAGTCTCTCAGTCTCCCAGTCTCCCAAAACAAACATCTGACCTGTAGCTTTGGACCCTTTCTGAAGGGTCCCTTGAGAATCACTTATCCTTCCTGTCAGATTTTGGGGAGTGAAGAGAAATGAAGTTTCACTAAAATCCAAATGCACTAGCTACCATGTACAATCTTTAGCATTTTAATTGGCTTTCTGGAGCAAAGTGCATCTTTAAACACTCATTGCTGTATGGTCATGTCATCAACAGACTCTAGTGGCAAATCTGTGTCTGTACCTAGTCTGCCTCTAAGTCTAGTCTGTACTTAAAATGTGAAATATAAAGTACAATGAAGCATGAATCTGATCTCTTATAAAGAATGACAGCACAAAAATGTTGGACATAAAGTTCTTGTAAGACAAGATTCAGATTCATAGTCTCACTGCATGCACTTTTGCATGCTGTGTTTATCCATTTGCCCCCAAAAGTTTGTTTCTGTTACCTGTTTCCATCTCATCTTTTATTTCCATAAGGTAGCAAGTAAAGCAAGAGACATTCTATATAGATGGTTTGGTTTTGTCAGAGTGGTGGTGGACATTTTCAGCTTCTCACAAGGAATGAACTTTGGAGTATTTGCTGGACCTTATTATTTATACAATATTCTATCATTGAGACAGCCTACTTTACCATATCAATTTATGTTTTGTGTTTCAGATTCCCTCTTTATCAAGAAGCTGCATTATGTTCTTGCATTTTGATTCCAGGGTAAATCTGCAGGGTAAATCTTTTCAGTGTCTAATTTTTTTCCCACCATTATCTTTTTAAATCTGTTTTCCTTTTCCTCGGTACTATATGCCAAATCATCCAAAGGGAGTGTAATCTATTAACATGCATGTGAGTCTAAATTCTGCAAAACAAGTTGCCTATTATGTAGACAGACTTTTCAGCTCAAATGCCTGAACTAAACCTCCTCTGTGTCATTGTGTAGGCAAATTCTGAAGTCCTGCAGTACATTCCTTATGCAGTCTCCTGTGCTGAGTATATTGTTCACCACAGCTGGGCCCAACTGCACTTCCCTCACAGATTTGCCTCACAACTGACAGCAAGCAGCTCTGTTCTCACCTTTGTCATGGGAAAGGATGTTAGCCTTGAACAAAAATTCTGCTTGGTCTACATATCTTGACTCAATTTTGACTTCCCTGCCCACACAGCAGAATGAAAACAATATCTTTTTCATGATTTGCAAGGTCACAGTGCAGTCCTCTCTTTCTCCCTCTTTCATCTCCAAAAGTTTTCATAAAAAACAAGCAAACAAATGTGCAACCCTACAACATAAAACCTACATATGATGACAAACAACAAGAAGAAAGAACAGACTCCACACAGGTACAGAAGGCTGCCTATAAGCAATGCCATATTAGATCAGGATATATCACACAGTAGGCAGAAAGTCCAGAGGAGACTATAAACAAATGGCCACAATCATTATCAGAAGCTGAGAATCAGTTAGGGAGTTTTTGGACAGAAGTTTCTTCACTGTGAATAGAAACAGAAAGGAAATATTGCTGAAACATTGGCTGGTAGCCATTTTAGCTTTAAAATGGTTGCAAATACGTTTAGATTTTTTTGTTAAGTGAGCCATATGTAAAGATGGTTCTGTAAGTTAAGAGGGTGTGTTTTCAACACAGATTAGAGCACAGTTCTTCATTACCCTTCAAAATTTCATCATTACTGCTGCCTTACATGACTTCCCTAGCCTTGACTTTGCAGTACTGTACCGGTGAAGGAGCCCTCTAATGTGACAGTCCCCTGATCACTGAGGACACAGGAAGATGTTTGGTGAGGTCCAACTGGTTCCCGGCAGCCTTGGGCTTTAGGGGCTATGAGAAGCAAAGGTTATTAAAAGGCTGTCTGTCTGTGCTGGGACCAAAGCTCTGTCTGTCTCCAGGGTTGCCTCCCATATTACATATATATATGTCCCTCTCCTCACTGTCATCAGATTCAGGAGTTTAGATCCGGTGAGATGACTGCATGTCACTTTGAGGAGCTTTACAAAGCTCATAGTTTTGTTTTCCTCTATCAGTATTAGGCCTGAGATGGAGTTTTCTGAAGGGTGACACTAGGTCATCTGTTGCAGTGTTCCCTTGGGATCACCAGCAGGAAGCTGCAGGGACAGAGAAGGAAGATCAAGGCTAGAGGAAAGGATCAGGTCAGTGTCTGAGTGTCTGGGAGCACTGGACCTACACTGTCCATATAGGGGCCAAGTAGAGCTGCTCTTCTAGTAGCTGCAAGAAGACTTTTCTGTGATTGGCACACATTTATTCAGCTGGTTCCTACCCCAAAGGAAGAGGGAGCTAGGCTATCTCCTCTCAGCCACCCCTCTGGGTATGAGTGGCATCTCCACAGAGGGCCTTGGAGGGCTATACCCACTGATGCAGAGTGCTGGTGCGCTGGCAGTTTGTCTCCCATGCCCTTTTTTGTGCGGGATGGCAAGACACAGCTTCTTGACTTTCAGCTGTGCTGCGTATGCACAGTCCAGCTATCTTACCAGTTCACAAAAGGTGCAAATTTTGCCTTCGGGTTACGTTCCTGTACCATGCTCGATACACTGCAGCTGAATGACGCAAGGTACAGGAAAGGGCAACCTTCATGTATTTGGTAAAATTAATAATGCTAAACTAATACAAAAAAGTCCCCTTTCTAAGGATGTGGGCATTCTTGACATTTCTTTAAAGCACACTCCAATGCACACTGAGCAAAGTGCAGAATCCCCGCTGAGGCCTCAGTGACTTAATTATGCTTTATTCTCTTTCTAAACCACCCACATACATATTTTACCAATTTAAACTTTTTATAGATCCTGTTAAAGACTTTTCTGCTAGCTTGTTTTCTTAGCACCGCACTTGTTTCTCATATTTCAGCCCTTGCCCAAGTACAGGGTGCCTTCCTATGCTTATGTAATGCCATGCAAGGTGACATGCAAGGGCCTGTGCATCAGTGTGGAAGTCAGCAGCATTCACATCACAGTCAAAAGGAAGAGTTTAGAAAAAGAAACAAGAGAACTTTACATTTTATCACATCTTTACCGGTTCTTCTGGAGGAAATATATGACATTGATTTAGGAGGCCCCTTGCATTTCAATAAATTACTACAAACAGAAATCAAAGACACTAATGGAGTCATACTCTGAGACCTGAGACACTCTGAGACAAGCTAAGGCACTTGTCAGAAAGAAGCAGTGGACCTAGAGCACTAACTGTACAACTAGGTGCAGACATGCACACCTGCAACTGTAGAGAGAGCACAGGCTGCTCATGGATCAAGATAACACTCATTGTGCTGGACTGAGTGATTTGATATAGACCAAGACATAGGGAGTGACAAAAACTTGGTTATTTAGAAAAGGAAAAATCAAGACATAAATTCATAGGAAAAGGATGCAGATACAGCATAGCACATTTAAAAAGAAACATCTAAAAAGTCATGGAAACTTACCCATTCAAATCAGGAATAAAAATAACTACTTTGAGGCCTATTATTTTCAGCTGTGAGACAACAACTGAATTTAATGGGCTCTGTATCACTGAAAGTCTGTTCAGTGCTCTGCAAGAAAAAAAACGATTCATGCTAAGCTAAGACACTTATTTATCTTCCAGAGCTCCTTTTCCCAGGTAGGAAAGGAGCTGTGTTGTATTTAAGTAGCATAACAAATCCCTCAGCATCTCAAAAGTATACTCCCTAGCAAAGCATTAAATTTTAGGACTAATCGCAAAACTTGAAATCTGAGAAATGAGAAAGAAAGAAAGAAAAAGACCACTGGACTTATTCAGCTGATAATTGCTGTCTTTTTATATAAGATTCTTGTGCTGAGCTGAGGTGATTATAAAATAACAGGAATGGGTTTATCAGAAAAGGAAAAACATTGTCTTAAAGAAAGAAGCTCTGCAGATCTAAAGTACAGAAATGGAATTCTATTCTAAATTGGAAATCATAAGCTAATGAGATTTATGTAGAAAAGAGCAATGTGCAAAATGTGTGAAGGTTTTCTATTAAGCAAAATTATTTCTGGCAATTGCACCACTTGAGATAACGGAAGATGGAGACATGAGCAAATATCTTGGCATCACTCGGTGTGAGCTTGGAGCTCTGCCTGGCAATGTTTCTCAAATGGATCAAAGCTCATCTGGCATCCTGCTTAATCTGTAGCTAATGCATACATTGGGGCTCAGGCTTCCTCTGGGTGTTATGATGTTATCAACACACTAATGGCAGCTTCACTTCAACGCAGCGTATAAATTTGGGAATATTTGGGGAGGTATAGCCACAGGCAGGCTAACGCACATAGATTTGCGGCAAGTAATAGGATAACACTCCTTTTTATTGGTCCTATCATGCAGTAAGAGATCAAAATATATCAACTACATGGACACAACAGATAAAGCACACTCTACAGACGTGTCCCTAAGAGTGTTTACAGCACTCTACAAACTTGTTCTAGTTACAGTTTGCTGTATGTTAAGCTGAAGGACATGACAGTACATTCAATCAGAGATGAACATAGAGTGGAAGACATAAATGCTCATTTCTAGTCATGTTAACTCAGGATTATGGCTATCTGAAGTCCACCCAGGATTGCGTTGGGACACAGGGAGGCCAGCAAAGCTTTTATCTTGCTTGTCAAGCATTAGCTTATGATACTCAATTGAGCATTTCTACTCATATAGGGGACAGGTAATTTCAGAAAATGCCTTTTTTTTTCTGGCAAAAAAGAAAGACTTGCTACAAGCAAACAAAGGAAGCTGCAATTGCCCTTTTTATTCTTTTTTCTCCCTCAGGAAATACAAGGCAATGAGTCAACTTTGATTCTCCCCTTCGTCCCACTGCCAGAGAGGCTGCCAAGTATATATTTGGTTCCCAAGGGCAAAAGGCCTTCAAACAGATATTTGTGATACTTATCCCTGTGGCTAGTGCTGAAAATTAAAGACACATGATGTTCAAACCCAAAACAACATGCATAACTTTCCAAAGACACCCAGCTGCTTCACTGGGAACTGCCAGAGCAAACCATTAGGATTCAGCAGTTCTATTCACACTGCCCACCTTCCCGTTGGATGACCTGGAATTCTTTGCCAATATGGGGAGCCAAGTTTCAGGCAGGTGTTGCTGGGGTGACGAGGATGATTGTTCACCAGTCTCGTTGTCTAACTGAGGAGGCAAGTGTGTGTTTCTGTTCTAAAAGAAAAAATAACTGAAAGTATCTCACTCTGACAGGTAGTGTATGAAATTCATATTTCCTAAATACTAAATATGAGTTACATTTTAACTGAGAAATTAGCCAGAAAGGAAAATAGTTCAGGATTGCTATCAAAACTGAGAAGAACTGACTTTTTTCATGATTTTCTAGATGAAAGTGAGAGACATGGACTCAAATCCAGATGCCAGATTCAGTCACTTCCCAACTAAGCTTTGCGTAGATCCAGATACCACTTTGTTGCT
The DNA here is from genome assembly GCA_034781795.1 of Crypturellus tataupa. Classification (NCBI taxonomy): domain Eukaryota; kingdom Metazoa; phylum Chordata; class Aves; order Tinamiformes; family Tinamidae; genus Crypturellus; species Crypturellus tataupa. Next base: position 643,331 of record JAWLRI010000847.1, on the reverse strand, counting down.
GTGATATAATTGTAATGAAAAGCCACAGTCTTGTACACATTTTATTACTATAGTCAAATTTAAAAAGAGCCAGATTGTAGAACCAGTTATGCTCAGGAAAATTATTCTAGATTCACATGAGTAAGACTGAGAATGGAACCTGGTCCATAAAGTAATCAATATACTTCACATACGAGCATGTGAAGCAACTGCAAGTTTTGCATAGTTGAAGTTCCCAACATTACACTTCCATTTCCTTTTTATAGTTTTATCAATCAGCCCCAGATGTACTTGGAAAGCTTCGTACATCTGCCAGTGAACACCATTTCTCACACGTTTGCTAGGTAATCAGTGATTGTTTACTGAAGTCTACATAGCTGAAATAACCCTAGAGTTCAACAAATAGGCAGGTCTTTCACTAAATCAACATCTTGGTGGAAAATGTGGCAGAAGCAAGAACAAAACCAGGTGCTGAGTGCAGCTCTAGCATTTTAAGAAGCTTGTCCTTTTTTCTGTGGTTGAAGGGTATATGAAAACTTGCACGAGCAGTAGCAGCCAGGCTGAAAAAGATGAAGAATTTTAAAAATGCAGCAGTTATTTAACAAGGCTCGGAGCATGTGAACTATCTGTCAGCTATATGTCAGCTGCTCAAATTAGTATCAGCTTGTTCTCTTATGGAAGCAAAAGCATCAAGATGTGAACCCAGTCTAAACCTTGTACACATCAGTGACTAGATCTTGTGAGTGCATGACTTTCTACACAATTTAGGAACTTCCTGGGCCTATCTCTGTTGAACACTCTCATTTAAAAAAAAAAAATCCATTGTACAGTTCTGTAAGTGCATCTTTTTATTTCATTGAGTGCGATCTTATTGCTTGAAAAGTCATAATGAATATTTCATCTCAAGTTTTACAGATTAGTGTACTTCTTGGAAATTAAAGTCTTATTTTGTATCTTACCAGAATATTGCCATGGGAGCCCAAATACAAATAAACAAAATGATTGCCCCCCACCAAAAGTTTAGCAAAAGAACTTTCTAATTTCCAGTCATTTAAATATCATTGGTTTGAAAAATCATCTGAGAAGTGAGTATATGGTGTCTGCATTCCTTCAACAGAGATAAGAAAAATGAATCAAATGAGTCAAGAGAGGCAGAGAGAGCCAAAACACACAGCAAGAAAAGACTGTGAGAAAAGGAAACGATTGTACCTGTGACCATCTGCATCTAACCTATAACTTTATAGCTAGATGAAAAAAATTGAAAAATAACGTATTAATGGTCAAGAGAATATATAAACAAGGAGCTGATGTTTCTGAGTTTGTGGTCGTCTTGGCTTTTTCTGAAGACCCAGATTATTGTAAGCAACCACAGGCAAAGTGCCCACAAATGAAATGGTAAATTTAATCCCTCTTTGGTACATATCTGAACCAGCCTTTTACTGGAAGTTTTGATTTCTGATCAGGACCACTTATTTATTTATTTATTTTACTTATTATTATTATTTTTTCTTCCACTATTCCGCTAATAACATTTTGTGCGTGGCTGAATAGCTCTATGGAGCTTATGGAGCTATCTCCTTAGTGAGATTTTGGGATTTCCAGATATAGTTTCTAAAATTGCCCTTTCTTAAACAGATTTTTTTTTTTGATAGTTTAGAAAATCCACTTAGGCTTCTTTTCTTTTCTAAAGTAGCATCTTCTGAGCATAAGAGGAAAAATGTGTAATATGTTATAAGGGAATTTTCTTGAGTCCTACAGAAACAATTGCAGGTACTTGATTTGTGAGAACACCAAGAATGACCATTTTCAGCAAACTTTTCAGAAGCAATATATTCTCTCTAAGGTACCTTCTGAAACTTGGACTTTTTCTGTGAGCTGTCCATGATCGACATGACTCAAACACCAAAGCAATCCACCAAAATCAAAAACACAAAACCAATAATAAAAATCCATTCAGTTGGAGTTATACCGTAACTAGCCCTCTGTTTCTAGCAAATGAAAACCAGCTTTGCACTCTTTCTCTTCATGCACACTGCTGAAGCAGGCACTTTGAACGCCTCTCTAAGTACACTGCATTATGGCTATATGGCAAGAAGCCAATAAGATAAAACACATCATGAGATCATATTTTGTAAATCAGAACTTTCCCAAAGAGCATTAGTGACATAATAGATCTAGAAATTAGTAAAAAAATATCAGTAGTTTCCATCATTAAAAGCTTGTTTTATCTTTATACCTATCTACCATCATCTACGGTTATATGAAATTCATGAGCGTTGTGAATGTTACAGATGAAACTGCTTTGAATAACTGGACTGGATCACTAGTTTAAAAACCTGGGTGATTATCAATGCAAACACAGAGGGATAAAAATCCACTCAGGTGGAGCAATAGTTCTGAGGCTTCTGAAAATTCTGTGAATTCATAGGAATATAATAGAGCTTAAAATCCATTCTGTATCATTGTTTTGTTATCATTCATTCCTAAACTGCATGAGAATATAAGCATTTACTGGCACTGGAAATGCAAAATTAGAGGTAGAATAATGGTAGAACTACCATATTCCATATGGTAGTAAACCATATCAAATAAATTACTTCCAATGCAAGTACATGATTAAATTACTTCACCTTTATTTTTGGGCAGCAAGTCTCCTAGGATTGTATATACCTGCATTATAAAATGGACCAAAATGCTGCGCATGTGAAATGGGAAACAGTCCAGAGAAAATCTGATTGTATCCACGGTATATGCTTTTTCACCATGATAAATGTTGCATCAGTGCAGTGAGACATCAATAAGCTCTGTTCTTTTTCCTGTAAATGATAAAACATTGGTTAGATCAATTCATGCTTTCAGGGTTACTATACTTTAATTTGTCCTGTACTTCAGACTTATGCTGTATTCTATAGCTTAACAGATTTTATAAGGATGAGACTCTGTTAGGAGAAAAATATTGTTGTAGGTTCACCGTGAAGTTCCAGATCCACAGTGGTTTAATCCCCTGCTGACTATTAAGCCTCACAGTCTCTGTACTGTTTCATATCACTGGCGTGACACCTCAAAGCTGCTATGAGTTCCCTTCTGGTAAATACTAGTGACTTTTTAATTAGTCACTGATGAGAGATACTGTGCCTGCATTATCTATAATAATATCTATTTGCTTTTACAGCTTGGCAATCATTTGCACAAGCACCTACAAATTCTTGGGCCTACCACCAAGGCCTTCTCTCCTGGATGTGAGAGGCTGTCACGTCTAACACATCACTGAAAGGCTGTGATTTACACCAGTCCTTGCCAACAGAAGTGCTAAGTGTGCTTAATTCTGTGTTAGGTATCTCAGGTTCCCCTTCTCATCTCCTAACATGAGTAAATTTTCAGTATCTGTAAGTTGTTAGGGTGACTTTCACAAGTCCTGTCTTGGAGGGTTGAAAGGGCTATATGCAGAACAGACTGTAATCTGGATTTCACCATACTTTTCATTTTCAGTCAGACTTCTCTCTTTTTCTCCTTATTTGTATAAACTGTACACACAAAACTTGCTCTCTTCAAGAGAGATTAAGGCTCTTTCTCAATTACCCCCTCTTGTCTCAAATCATTTTTTAAATAAGTTGGCAAGCAATACAAATCTATTAACAACATCCTAATGAAAAAAAAAAAAAAAAAAAAAAAAAAAAAAATAAAACCCAAACAAAAAATAAAAAAAACACAATAAACCCATTTCTCGCCATCCCTCAGTGAACTGCAGCCCATTCTGAGAGTCTGGTTAGTTTCCAGCTTTGCAGGCTACTGAAGTATTCCTGGCTCTGGACTGCAATCAGACAAAAGGAACAAAAGGGAAAGCAATTATCATAGCAGGTTTGTTTCCAGAATTTGAGTCCTGCCAACTCCTCCAGTTTTGCGAACTGATACCTTTTGAAATTCCTTCTTTGTGATAAAAAAAATATCCTCACTGCATTTGCAGCCACAGTTGAATGGCAAACTACCACAGCAAGAGGAGCAACAGGCAGTGTTTGCTCTCCTGCTTCTGCAGCAAACTGCCCACCTAGACTAGGAACCTGCTGCACAGCTTTGCATTTGCAGTTTACTCTCTACTTCAGCCTCAATGATCACTAAAGATGGAAAATTTCACCTGCCAGCTGACAGAGCCATTCACTGCACTGGTTGTGCAAAATAAATAAATAAAAATCTAGGCTTTGTGCAAAAGCTCAGTAGCTCTTTTAAAAGGGCTTCCCCTCTTTCCAGTCATTTAGTTTAAATATATTGAGCAGAAGTCAGTTAGTGAATGAAGGAGAGAGAAGAAAAAGTTTTGAAAGTAATTAAGGCCTAGAGCACATCAGAAAAACAAATAATATTAAGAATTTTGGGGACATTTGAGTAATTTCTGCAGAGATCTGGGGATCCTTACAGACTCCATGAAGCCAGAATCTTCTCTTCTGCAACTGTAATAGATTTTGATCCGACCCAGAGCAGGGAAGGATTGAAAGTATTAACCTTCCTCTTGTTCCATCCCAAACGAGTAGTTTGATGTCTGTCTCTCTTAAATCAGGCTGCAGGCCTGTCTTACAGTATTCATAGGAACACAGGGCACTTTTTGTAGATATCAAGTAGACTATATTGAAACTGTCTTTTGCTGGAGCTTAGAGAACATGATGATAGATACTTTTAAAATACAGCACACAAATATGAAAATGAGCAGGTCAGACCTAAAACAACACAAAGGAGAAAGTGACACTTTTTTTTGAATCTGGGCACTGAGTGCTCTAGGGCACTTTTATCTGAAATGGGTCTTTTTTTTTTCCTTATTAGAATGGTAATCCTCAAAATCATGTTTTTATATATTTACACAATATGTTTGCATCAACTAGTATTTTGCAATTTACAAGTCACCCTTTCCCCTCTTAGATAGTAAATAAAGCAAAAGAGGAGAAAATGGAGTTTTGAACCGCTGAATAAATAAACAGGGTTTACACAAAAGTTCACTGCTCCATTAAACGGGAGGGGGCCAGGGGAGACACTGCAGTTTATTCTAAGCTGAAATTCTCCTTCAGTCTGGTGCATCTCTTCTGGTGTAACCTGCTGTACAAGGCACCTCCTTTCAGCCTTAATGGTCCAACATTATTTATGTTTTGTATCTGTGATTTGAATGCCTTGCATGATGTAGCACCTGTCTTGTAGAAATAAATTTAGTTTCAAGTGTCCAGAGACACACAGAACTGAGGCAAACAGAAACTCCTGTGACTTGAAAAAATAATAAGTGAAAAACTATCAGTACCAGTAAGAAAGTCAGGGCTCTTTCCATTCTTTTCTTTTGATAAACTATCAGGGTCTAAGGGTCTAAGACGGGATCTAAGAGCTATGATGAAGGCATTTGGAAAAGTTACTTACAAACACGGGTGAAACCCGAAGGTAGGTGTGATTTTGTGGATAAGGGCTCCCTCTGTGCAAAGATATTTCCTGCCACAGCATTGCAACAGCATGCCACACTGGAAGGTGCCAGCAGTGGGAGGAAACACATAAAACAAATTAGCCCTCTCCCCTTTCCACCAGTAAATCCGTCTGGTAACAGCTGTTACCTATCCAGTTTATACAATCTCCTCGCAAAAATCTTTGATGTCCAGAAGACTGGAAAATCTAATCATGTCCTGGGAAAGAGAATAACAACAATATTTAGAGAGTAATAAAAACACAAACAATTCTCTTACTTCAGTAACTGCTGAGAGAGAAAGCTTTCCAAATCTGGTTAGCCAGCAAACTCTTATAAATCCTGCACGAATAGAGAAAACTTGCTATTCATGATTAGAGATACTAAAGAAAAAAAAAAGGACATTCTTAATTCATCAGTCTTGAAAACAATGATACATTTTCACTTGCTTTGCTATGGACAACTTGAAAATGAGAGCGCTGAGACTTCATTTGAAAGTCTTCAGCCTACAAAGCCAGGGCACAGTTTAGCCCAGTAGTCCATTACATCAGCCCTAATGGAATTGCACTTGTGTAACGAAGACAAAAATGAAATAAATAGGCCATAATATCCCGGGGTTTTCCCATATGGCCCAAATGTCCAGATAGACGCGCCATGTGCCAGGAGGTCTGCAGTGAGCAGGGACAGGAACCTCCACGATGCTGCAGCCACCGGCTCCCGCAGTGGCCCTCAGAGGAGGTCACACACAACTGCAAGCCTGGGGCGACACAACACCTACCCTCGGTGCTGAGAAACAGCTGAGATGCGCTACCCACGGCATGTGCTCTACAGCTCTTAAAGGAGGACTGAGAATCCCCCTCCTTTTTTTTTTCCTCCACTTTTGCCCCAGACAAACAGCAGTGTTATGCAAACGGGTGCTGTTTATGGCACACAAGATGGATGGAGGGCACTGCCACCCCTTCCTCTCAGGGTCATGGAAAGCCGTAAGGGAAATGAGCATCAGCTCCTCTCGGGAAAGAGGTACTGCATCAGCCTCTCCATGCCTTTCGGAAGATCTAGGTTTAGGAATGGAGCTATACTTTTCCTGCCTATATCCTCTAGGAGCACTGGTGGCACCTAGCATAAGGTAAGACAGGTCACGCAAAAGGGATCCATTTCAGTGCTGTTAGCCCAAAGGGAACTTGCATCAAACCTGATATGTAAAGAGAGAGAGACTGCGAGTGTATATATATATTTTAAATCACTTCCTCATTCCATCATTCCCACTCCATCATCTATATCTACTGAGCACGCAAATATCTCCATATAGGCCCCTAGCTACATATCAAATTGCATCACCAGAGAGCCAATTTTTCTACTATGAGAGTACTCCGTACAAATTCTGTATCTGCATATTGCCTATTTTTTTAAAATCACCACAAAATGGCTCTCTGTTTTTTAGAGAACTTCTGTGAAAAGAACCCCTCCACCGTATGAAATATTTAAAGACAGACTTAAGTGGTTTGTGAAACTCGTTTGCGACTGCTGTTTATAACTTGTACCACACTCTGCCTCCTTCACCCTCTGACACATTGCAAGAAAACTGGATTCAAAATGAGATTGCACCATGGTGAATTCATTCCTTGAATTGCATCGTACGTTACAGCAATACATAGCGTGGGAACACGTCGATTAGCTCTCGCTTTGAAGAAATTGGATTTGCAAAGGTCAGCAGCGGCTCGGCCCATTTCTCAGCAGATCTTTGGCTGCTTTTCATCCCAGGACTAACAGGGAAGAGGTCAGAGAGGAATGACAAAAAGAGGGAGCTTTTTGAAGCAAGCCCAAAGAATTCGATCACGCTCACAGTAACAGGGAGATTTTTACTTAGAGCAAATAAATAGGTAGATTTTAACAAAGTTTATGGGAAAAAAATTCCAGATTTACTTTATATATTTAAACAATTTGTTATTTTTGTATAAACTAAGATATGCTTTTGAGAAGAGTTGCATGAAGTAAATCTGTAGAAAGAGCCTGCTCTCCTCCCCCATCTCTTTTTTTGGGGGGGGGGGTGTGTGTGCTAAAGGGAGTAGCCAGGCTGGAAAAAAAGAAGGTGGAAATATGAAATCCTCAGCTGCCAGTGGAAGTCCGAAACCTGCAGAGTTTGTGTTATGCATTTCAACTTTGAAACCCATTTTCCACTTGTTTAGCTTGCTTTCCTGCCAGCATACTGAGACAGAGGTAGCTTCATTACCCTTTCAGCTGGAAAACTCAAAATATTTTGGCCACCCTCCACACTTTATTAACATAAACTGGAGTTTCCTACCCCTGCTGGCAGGGGAGGGTGCTGGGAACGTGTGATCACCGAGGTTCAGCAGCTGTCACTGAGGTTACCGTTGAGCCTGTGGTAAGGAATTACTCCGGACCTCGAACAGTGGTTTGCCGGGGCCACTTATGCCAGGAAGCCACAAAAGAGGGAAGGAGCTGAGAAAAAATAAATAAATAAAAATGTAAGAAAACCAGCAAGCATATGTTTCCTCACCTACCAACATTAAACAGCTTTTGCAGAAATATAGTACATACAGATTGGAAAATGTTTCCTATAAAACCAGGAATAACGGACTTGTTTACTCCATTAGTGGTTCGTGGCATGTTTTTCTGCAGGTGACTTTCATGTGCCTTAACTTCTCTGGTTTTCAGAGCTTGTGAGGTTTTGCAGTGGAGGGAGAGAATAGAGGAAATAGCTGAAAATTTTCACTTTTCTCTGTCTCTTCCAACTGTAGTATTTTGGCAAGAGATGTAATTTAGAAAGTATCCAAATCATAGAAGGCCAAATCCTGAGGTTCTTCAGCTTCCTGTAACACACCAGGACTGACCCAGGTGAATTTTTCTTGGGACTAACTGAGCAATAGCTGAAGGTCAGTCTTTGCCCCAATTCATTCCTCAGGAAGCGAATGAAACTCGAAGAATTCTCTTCTCTTTTTGTTGTGAGGGCTCCAGTGGTTTGGCTGCTGTAGAGGATAGCAGCAGTAATACTACAGGTCTTGGGAAATCTACTGGAAGGAAGCATTAATAACATGTGCAAAAGAGATGCACGGCAGAGCATATCAGGAAAAAGCAGATGGGAAGAGACTGACTATCATCAAAATGACAGATGAGTGATGTTTCTGCAATGTAAAAGGAAGTAATAAACACTGGGTTTAGGCTCTCGGAGGGGAAAAATCCTGCTCACCTACTACAGCAGCTTTTCCCAGCACCTAATCACATCCATAAAGGAATGAATCCATGGAGGGCTCGTCACAAGCCTGCCAAGGAGCTTGTGTCAGGTGTCCTCCAACTATTATGTTACCAGCTATCACCATTTTCTCATTATCTCATGCACCAGGAAATTTTCAGCTGAGCCTTCACGTTCCTTTTACAGATGTGGAGGGAAAGAGGAGTCTAAGGAGGGTTCCCTGGCTAGGTGGATCTCTCCCAAAGCAGCACTTTGCAGCATCTAGAGTTTTCATTACAGAAACATTACTAGAAATATAATTTTTAATTGAGTTATTTCCACAAAGTTTGGTTTGTAGAAAATGGTCATTTACGAACATACATGACACATGCAAATTTTGCATCTATGTACATGCAGGTAAATATAGCCTAAGCATATGGATGATGGATTATACATGCACAATTTCTCATGATTAGCCATCAAACCAAAAACTAGCTTCTCTCTGCTTAGCATCTTCTTATCTCTCTATTTATCATACTCTTTTATATGTAATATTTTTATCATCACTCACTACAGCTTTCTGCAGTGCAGGAAGGTGTCCTTACTGTTCCTTTCATGTATGAACAGATTTTGCAACAGAAAACACAAACTTCAGTTTTCAGATTTTTCAAAGGAAAAAGATTAAAAAAAAAAAAAAAAAGTTGAGATGACCTTGCTGAGTTGCAAAAGATCTGAAGAAACTTCTTTTTTCTTTTTAATAAAAAATGCACATAGATTACAGCTGCTGATCATGTAGTCATTCTTTTTATGAGGTGTTTCCCTATTCCCATACATGACTTCCACATATAAATTTCCTTTCGGTCTGAATGCTACTCACATGAAACTGATGTTTTTCTTAATAAATTATCCACAGAATCTGCATTTCACCTCAGACATAAAAAGTTCATTAGGATAAAAAAGCATCCGAGTGTCTTGGTGGAAAGCAAGACCAGACACTATCCAAGCTAGAAAAAGACCGGCCCGCTGACTGCAAAGTCTTAGCTCCTGCATTTATTTTAATTATTTTTCATATTTTAATGAAATCTGACATTACATGGAATACTATACAACTGCATCTGAAGTAACAATCATCTAATCCAAGGCAGAGAAAAACAAATCTATTTTGTTGAGGATTTCAATACATTAAAAAGCCTTATCTTACATTCTTTAAAATTCTCTGGAGAGCGAACAGGCACTGTATATTCTTGCTACTGTGTCTGAGCACAGAAACCCTGGAGTCCTCTGCTCTGAAGCAGCCGGATTTACCAGGGCCTCCAACCCTGCCTGTGGTTGGAGAGCCCCACGTGTCCCTGCTGGCTCTTTTCCACCAGGGAAAATCACCTGAGCCAGAATCAGATGTTCAAGAAAACAGGCTGTGTAGCAGCAAATCTAGAAAAGCAGTAAGCATACAAAATTGTAACACCCTCCCCTCCACAAATGCATGAATAAAGAAAGATAAAAAGCTCCACATTCATCATTATGGCTAACACATGTTAAAAAAACAGCCCTGATGGTCGCAATAAGGGTCACCTACTGCTCTGAATGTGTAAGTACAGCTGTCTGCTAAAGAAACCTGTGAGCTCTGCATAGAGACAGGATGAAGAATGTTTTCCTAAGAGATTCATCCCACTAGAGAAAAAAAAAAAAAAAAGCTTGTGACAAACTTCTGGACGCGCATCAGAATGTGACAGGCAGGGGACGTTTTTAGCAGCACTTCACTGAACTAGCGTAGCACAAAGCTGTCCTCAACAGCACAGTTGCTTTCATTCCCATGATTTACTTTTATCTGCCTTTTTCAAAACGTCCCCCGTGAAGCTTAATTACCATGTAGTCACACATTAGTGCAACATTCTGTCCACTTATGGACCACACATAAAATGTTTAATAGAATTAATCCTGAAAAGTGGTAGATTGCTTGTTTTGTTTTGTTTTCTAATGCGAGTAAGTGCTTATAATGTATCATGATGACTTTCTGGAATGGGTACTTGACTCCAATTATCATGAAAAGATTCCTAGTTTATATCAGAAAACTAGTGAGGTCAGGGGACTGCTTGTGTTTTGGGAAAAACAAGCATGATGATTGGGAACCTGATGGCTTTAGTGCAGAAGTCGGACGTGGGGCTTCCCGATGTAAATATTCCCACAAGCTTCTGATTGTGACCTCTAGAAGGGCATAGCAGTCACTCATACCTTTGAAATGGAGACCCTCAATTTCAAGGGTGCTCAAGGAAAGCAAGCACCAGCTACCTCAGCAAGCCTCTCCCAGGATGCTCCAGATGCTCCAGGCAGATGCTCACGTTCAGTCCAGCTGGGTGGGCTGCAAATCCACATGACCAGAACAACAAGGAGAAAGACGACGAGCACAAAGGGTAATAAAACTGGGACTTCATAGCACCCTGGCAAACTGCATCTTATAGCACTGAGAATAAGAGAACTGAATACGAGGGAAATCCGGCCTCAGTGGCTTTGGTCAAAGTAAAAGTTCACACAACATGGCTAAAATGTAACTGATATTCCACTTGGTTACTCTGTGCTACAGCTTCTGGACATGGTGGGAAATGTCAGAATCTGGGTGGACACTTATCTTTGCCACTGCTAGAAATACATTTTGGTAGGTCAGAAATGACAGAGAAAGAAAAAGAGAAGAACAAAATTTACATCCAATACTTATTAATATATGATTACAAATGACATCTAGCCCTTTCCAAAAGTTTCAAGCTCTGAAGGATGTATACTTTGGAAAGGGAAAAATGAAGGGAGAAACTCTCAAAACAATAAGGACTCCTTGTATGTGTAATTTATTATCTTACTGGATCCAAACGGAGCAGTTCCAGAGATGCACATTCTTTAAAAAAGTAGAGTCCTTACGTTATGCAGGCAAGCCAGAAATAAAACAGAGAACACAAAACATATACGTCATTGATCGTGAACCCACAGACAAGTTCTGGTGTCAAGTTAATATGTTAGTGTCAGGAAAAGAATCATTCTTTACAGACACTCAGAAATTTCAAAACTGAGCAAGATACTTCCGATTTGATCTGGATAAAAAGGCAAATTTTTGATTTTCATTTTGTTTAGTAGAATTCCAAATGACACAAAAGTTCTTTAAAAGACACACCAGAAATATTTTATTATTTATTTTCTCACTATCTTTGTCCCTTATTTACTCTCTGCCCCTCACTTTCTTTCTGTGGAAAGGTACAGGGCAAACATACATTGACAAGCTAAAGCAACAAGCAAGCAGGAAAAGCAGGATGAAGAAATGAAAAGTGGCTAGTTGCTCTGCCAAATATGATATTGCCTGTATCCCACAGCATGACTTCATTCAGCTAGTCTTAGACTTTTAATAGGTCATTAAAAAGGAAATCTGACATGTATTATTAAACAGAAATCCATAGCTCAGAAACAATTGAATAAATTAACGTGTTGTAACGCTACTGACATCAACAGGGTCATTCCCAGGGAGAAACTGGTGCCTTACTGTGTTGGGATTTACTGAGCTGGTTTGCTGCCTGTCTTCTCTGCCTTAGGAACGGCCTGTCCCGAAGGAAGCAAGCAGCCAGGTGAGGCGATGTGCTTTGTACCATATGGTGGGCTTAGTCAGAGAAAATGTGATTGTTTCTATGCATCTTTTAACTTACTTTAAAAAAAAAAAAAGTTAAATATCTAATTTCTAAAAATACCGACTACTCACATAAATACTCCATTCTTCAGGAAACTGATACGACAAGAGACTTGGGCAGTATGAATGCTTGACCCGTTTGCTCCTTCTCCCCTCCAGCTTTAACTAAGTTTCACAGAAGGAACCAGCAAGTCCAGCGGGCTCCATGCAAGACGGGAAGAGAGAAGAGAGTGCCGAATTTCAGGTACTCCGTGGAGAGAGGAGCAGGCCGAGCGTGCAGCTGTGCAGACAGGGCTTCCTGGCCCATGAACACGTACGTAGCGCCAGGCTGGCCATGCTCAGGGTCCTCCTTGCCAGGCAGAGGTGTCATGAAGGACAGGGAGGGCTGCAGTGGAGAGATGGAAAGCAGGTGATGTGGCAAAAAAAAAAAAAAAAAAAGCCCCCATCAGCAATCCATAGGAAACAAGGCTTCTTTAGCTTGGCTGCCCTGCTTACTGACTTGTACCATTTTTTTCCCTCAGTTCTCAAGTCCTGCTGAAAACTCTTTTTCTGCCAATGATGCTTTCCAGGAAAAGACTGCAGTGTTCACTTCAAAACTCCTGACAGGATCATTTATACTCTGGGCAAGGGGGCACAGCAAACAAGCATTTTCTTATGTTTTGTTTTAACCTTACTGACACCTCCTCTGTGAGCTACGAGCCAGACTCCCCGTTCCACTGATTTAACAAGTGAGGAGATACTGACATCCACCAGGCGGCTTTTCCATAAGAACCAGAGCGCGTTTCATTAGAGACCCGTGGAGCCTGGAGCCCTCCAAGCCTGTTTTCTCCCAAACACTCGTGTCACTGCTGTGAGTGAGATAACACATGCGGGCTGGGCACTCGGTACCCCGGGGACATACACGAGTGTGTATGTGCACTTAATTCTGAGCTGCACGTACCTGGATGGCTACAGCCCTGTCCATAGAGAGCAGTATTAAGAGCTGTAGTAGGTCCTATCCACACAGCTCCAGTGGGGTTAATCATGGGAGCTCCTCACGTTTCACAGGCTTCTGTGTCCCCAAGAGCTACAGAAATCTAGTGACACAAGCAAATCAAGATTAAAAATGCAGGAAGCCCCATCAGGGGAGTGATCACAGCTTTCCTATTTTGTTTTGATTAGTATTTAATTCCAGTGGAGACAAGAATACAGTTGCAGCTGGAAAAAAAAGCATTTGTTCTAATAAATGCATTTTGCTCATTAATAGTACAATCACTCTAAATAGTGAGAGAAGGGCTGTGGTTAGTTTCATTGATTTAAAAGAAAAAAAACTTAGGATTCTAAGCAACACACATCAATTACTTGCGTCACCCCAGGACAGAAAATAAACATTACTGATTACATGCAGTAAGGCAGCTTCTTGGTTTATCTGGATGAAAAGTGTTAAATAAGTTTGCATAGCTCATGTCCAAATATATACAGACCTGGACAAACCGACCCCACCCTGCACACAGCTGGTTTTCAAATGTTCACAGAGCTGATCCGCCAAGAGCTGGAGAAAGAGAAGAGCTTCCCACCCAGGCGCAGATAACAAACATTACCCCTCCCTGCGTGTGGGCCGAGTGGGGAGAGCCAGGCACCAGCAGCGGGGCTCACCTGCTGCTGGCTGCCCACCCTGGCATCCCTCCTGGGAGCGGATACAGCCCACCTGCAAGCACAGGTGCTGAGAGCATCTGAGAAAGGAGAAAGGACTTAAATGAACCCAGTAGCTGTTAATGAGACTCATTACATCTTTAAATTATGCTTTGGCCATGATGCAAGTCATTAACTTAGGCTAGTAACGCCTCAATCTCAGTACTAAACATCCTGCATGCTTCCCTACCCTCCCTGCAAAACCAACCTTTTAGTTTTTGCATTTCTATCTTTTAGAGAGGAAAAAAAAAAAAAAAGATGCTGTGCAGCTGTTGCTTTGCATAATATAAACTTTTAGGAGCAATTTCTGATGCCATTTCAGAATTGCTTTAATGATTTGCCTGTTGCCCTCATTGTACTGGTTTATATCGCTGTCAAGGACAAAATATACTACAGAAGTGTACTCATTCATGATGAAAATTCCACATAAGTAACACTGAGGAGTATTAGAACCAACCTATATAAAAATGAGTGTATACTTGGACCTGCAGGCTGGAACAAAGATTTTCTTAAAACAAAAAACCAAAACATAAAAAAAATACACTTTAACAGTAACTCTGACTTGAGGTTAACGACCATAGCAACGCCACTAGTCTAGAAGTAGATAACTTTGAATATTTACATGCATCTGTATAAACACTCTTCTGAATAGCTGGCTCAAAACTGTAAAGAATTGTCAGGAATTACCAATCCTTGGCCTTTAGCTCAACTTTTACAGTTAAAAACATCCAACATCCGAAACAACCCCAAAACAGCAACTAAACTAAAATATTTACTCTTTCTTCTTACCCAGCCTTCCAGCACTAATCCTGAGCTCTGCTCCTGGCTCATGCCGCTCCGCGAGACAGCAAAGGGCAGACAAGGCTGCCAGACGATATAGACGGGGATGCTTTAGCCCGGGGTAACTGGAAAACCGCGCGCCGCCCGGTCCGGCCGGCCTGACCGCGCACAGCTCTTCCTCGCGGGCTGCAGCACGCGCGCTCGGCCAGGGCTGCTCCTCACCTGTGCGTGACAAGGGGCACTGCGGGAAGGGGAACGTGTGTTCAGCCATCAGGCCGCATGGGTTAACCTGGAGGAAGCCCTTCCTTACAGGAATAAGCAATTTAGGGAGAGGGAGGCTCTGTTGTCCTTGCAAAGCGGGGTGGGAATGGTGCTACCGCTTTTATTCACACTAGGCAGGCCCAGTCCCCTAAGCAGTCTCAAGCATTTGCATGAGCTCTGTATAACATTCTTTAATCATACAGAGATAATACCAAACATGAAACCTGAGGGTTTTTTTCCTTGTCTCCTGCACATATGAAAGATGGCATTAAAAGAGATTAGTTTTAAACCACTTTCAATTTCCTTTATGTAATAAAAGATTTTCTTTGCTTGGGATTTTCCTATTTATGGTATGTATTTGGACTCTATATAACATAATATTATCCTCAGTATCCCTGCTTTTCATGATGCTAGCAGTATTTGAGCCATTCATCACATGTGACAATTGAAACAGCTAGGAGTTAATGGGAGCATGAGCAGTTTGACAAACACAGTCTATTTGACAAGGCTGGGGTCAGGACTGAAAGAGCTGCTCTTGGTTAAATAAACAGAAAAGCAACAAAGTAAAAGCAAAGTCTTCACAGCCATTTATCAACTTTAAAAGACTCTTTGTTATAAGAAACATAAAGTGAAGCTGCACACAGAGATGGAAATTAAATGGAGTTGCAGGAATTCAATTTTAGATTAAATTTAAAAATCCAATTAAAACTGAAGGGTTACATCCATAAAACTGACATTACACATTACATACGCATTACAGCTATCTGCTGCTAAACTGACTTCTTATTTTAACAAACCCAGTTTTTCCCAAGGTCCAGGTGGCATTGCAAGGAGTGCGATAAAACAGAGCTTTTGACTTCTGCATGGCAGGAGAGCAATCTGCAGACTCGCTCAGGATCACAGCTGAAACTCTATCCATTTGCCACTACTTCAATATCAAATTTAAGTAAGTGGTTATAATTTGTGTGGCAGGCCTCCCAGTGAATCATGGCAAAATATCAGAATTTTGCATTTAGACACCATATTCCCTGTAGGAAATTCCAGGTCGAATGATTCCTGGAAGTTAATAATGAATACACACACGATCTTACATGGTCCATGACCCATTTCTTTAGACTTCGGCAGATTGTTTTCGGCCCACATCTTTTCTCCTCTGTTCAGCCCTCTGGAGAGTCTAGGGAAAGGAGAAGTCCTGAATCTCTTCTTGTGCTCCCTAACTAAAGCGGTTTTCAAGACTCACAATATAAAATTGATGGATAATTTCTTTACCCTTTTTCTTCTAAGTACACAGGGAAAAGCGAAATCATATGCTGACTATTCCCAGGTTCAGCCTTGGAGCCCGTAGAGCCAAGATGCTCTCCAGGCATTACAGCACTGCCTTCAATGGGAACAAGGTGGGGTTTCCTGTGCTTCAGTTTTATGCAGTTTAAATTTAGGAATGATAATAATCTCACAGCTATATAAGACAATACAGTGTTTAAGCAGTCTGAAATTCTTGGATGCTAGAGCTCTGCAGAGTAATTTTTAATCATTTGCCCACCATCACCTTGCGCAATTTCTTATATCACTGTCTAGAAACCACCAGAACCATTAGGGATTTTTCATCATAAGCAAATTATTTGGCAAAATTCAGTAAACTTTTGCAATCCTGAAGTTTCAGGAAAGGTCTTTATGGCTTTTAGGATGGACATACTGCCAGAAAAAATTCCATTTTATTTCAAGACTTTTCTAGTTGTTTCATGATTTTACAGCTATCTGCAGTTTAGTGGCAATAAAGAAAAAAGCCATGCAGCTAGGCAAAAAGGCAGTGGAATGACCAACAATAATTACAAATTTACAAATTAATTTTCTATTTTCTGCATCTTACTTGTTTGTCTAATAAGTCTTTTTTTTTTTTTTTTTTCCAGGATATAATTTGTACACCTAACCAGACCATTTAACAGCTCCTATTGCTCCTGGAAAATCATGAAAGACTTCTTTTCTTATAAGTGATTGATTGTAATCTGGACAAATAAAATAAATTTTCCCTCCTCTGTTATTATTATGTTTGAGCAAAATACCCATTATGGGAGAGCTTTGCAGCCATTTGGAGTTAGCAAATGTATTCCATTTAGCCTGTCAAGCACAGTTTAACTGCTGTCTTAACTCTGCCTCTTTTCCCAACCTCCTCTTCAAGGGCAGACTAATATAACCTAATTTTGACAGAGAATTTCTGGACTCTGGACAGCTCTGACTCTTGAGTTCTTTTGCATCTGGAATGGCCTTTTCATCTGCTTAATCCTAAGGCTTTCTCGTTGATTTCATTTAGTTGTTTTGCAATATATAGCCTACAGTCTTCTTATAGAGTAATTTATATACTCACTTTCACTCTTTCTGCAACTATGTTTTTTTTTTTTTTTGAAAATAAAAAGGAACACACAAATAAATAAAATGTCCAAGCCTCAGTTTATCTTTCCATGAATATGTTTTTACCTAGAATACTGGCTTGGATGTCTGAAGACTGCACCTTCTTTTCCAATATCAACAATGCAAAGGTCTTTCCTAGTGGGCCTGAAATTTAGTTCATGATACATTTTTTCCTTCTATGTTAAAAAGTATATAAAACATATAAAAAATGCTCAGTGTGTGACAAACTACATAAATATATTTAATCATATGACTAGGCTTAACCTTTGGTAGAGCAGTGTTCTGGAACAGATTACAACTAGTATAACGTTAATTTTAGGATGTAACTTCATGAGTTCATGAAGAATATATACAGCCTACATTACTAACATAAATTTTACTAATGTTGTCACACAATAGCAAGATCTGGATTCAAAGATTCAGGAGTTCCTTATAGTCTTGTAAATGGTTTACGGATGAAATTATTTCTCTCTGCTCTGCAAAGCAAATCCCATTCCACAGAGGCATATTTGTTACTTGAATATTGGTGGCTGCTTTTTTTTTTTATTATTTCTGTAATCAGCAATGTGGAAATCAACCCTATTCGTGCTCCTACCCTTTTTCTTAACCTAATTGCACCCATGCTGAGAGATTTTTCCCCTGCAGCAATGATAAAAGCCTTCTCTTCAGACTAGTTGCCCTGGATGTAAAGGTGAGAATCAAGATACTTTCACTTCACCCTATTATTGCAATCAAATAACAGCAACCAATTGATTGTTATTATTTAGAAAAACATTCAGGTACTGATAGCCTAGCAAAGATCCTCCAAATTTCCTGCTCACGCTTTTTCCACAGCTGGCAAAGAAAGATCCCACCACACCTGACTACCAAACTGTATGGACTGGGCACACAGTGTGAGAGCGTTGCCCCTGGAAGAGCAGGGCAGAGCACCTCAGGACAGTCTTTTTTTTTTTTTTTTTTTTTTTGTTTTTTGTGAGTCTAACCCACGCTTGCCAGGAGCCAGTGAGAAGACTAACTACAGAGGACACGAATGTCTCCCTCAACACCGAACAGACTCACCTTCACTGTTGAAATTTGCAGAGTATTGTGAACTCCCTGGTTGTACACACAAGGAATCCACGGCGGACCGAGTGGACACCAGACAACTGCACCACAGTGAATGAAATTCATCAACTTTGAGGAACCCTTAAGGCAAGGTTCTAGGGTTTGTCTCCTTGAGACTGGTGACGATGCTCTTCCAAATTTATAGTTACTTTTCCATTCTTTCTGTGTGTTGGTCCTGAGACAAAACAGGTCAGTCAAGAAACAGTCAGTTTGGAGCTATTCTGACTTATTCAGTACCCAAATCAGAAGTAAAAAAAGATATGATAGAACATTAACTATATCTTATTGGTTCTCATGAAAGACTTCAATTTTTGCGGCATTTTAGAATAAAAATCATCCAGAAGACATCACTAATGAGAAATATTGTCTTTGTGCCACATTAATTTATGCTGTTGATCATGCACTAATCACTGTTCTTCTTAAAATATGTGTCTGCATGCATCATTTTCCTTTAGTGAATCAGTGAGGTAAATTTGCTGGACTATTTCCTGATCTCTTAAAAACCTTAAAAGAACCACTACATTAGAAACTTTTACTGTCAGTGCTATACAGTACTTAGTGCTGTGTTCAAAACAATCATCTCTTTGTCATTATGGCCATTGTCTATTATTCTTCAAGTGCCATCAATGTTTTGAGTCGTGTAAGAGCACTAACAGTGACAGCCCAGCCCAATCCCACATTATGAAGCCTGTTTAGTTTCGGTTTTATCGAAAATCGTAAATCATGTAGAGTAGATAATGAGCCACTATCCACTACCTTTAAAACTTGGAGTGAGGAAGCTAAATAAGGATATGAAAAGACACAATTTAATGGGGAAAAAAGAGAATGGAAAAGCTTTGATTTCATCCATTTTTGTTATTATTTCCTGCAGGACAGTTTGCAGAGTAGGGACAGAAGAGTAACCACCCGTTGTTGTTGCCCCTTACTGTCTGTGGGCAGTAGGACTGAGCCGAGCCTTTAATTAGGATCTGAATAGGCAAAATAATATGCTACATATAAATGAAAGAGATTGAATATGCACGGTATTCTCTAAAATTGCCACTGAGATGAGATTTTTATGGTTTGGTAAGGACAGATGGTAACAGATATGGATAGAAATAAAGTTTGACAGAACTTTGAAGACTAGGAGACTTTTCTGATTACAATGTTTTTCAGCCCAGTTTATCTGTTTTTTACAGTGTTACACTCCAAGGCTCTCATTTTTCATCAAAACATTATTTAGAGGATTTTTTTCATTATTTGACTAATCTGGGTTTTGATAGTATTTCAGTACTGTACATAAAATAATGAAATGATTTAGATCCAAATTAACAATTTCCAAAGCATTGGGAGTTTGGTTTGGCTTTTTTTTTTTTTTTTTTTTTTTTTTTTTTTTTTTGATAATGATCACAGGCAGATAATACTTTTTATCTGCATTGTTACACAGAGCTATCAAAAGTTATCTACATTAAACTCAAGAAATTTTGTTAACAGAATATTTTCTTTTCAACCAAACCTTTGTAGTATTGTTTACTTAACTATGCTTATTTGTGAAAGAAGAAATATTTATTAAAATGAGCTAGACTTTGACCTATGCTCTCTTTATGCAAAAAAATACATACAAAACAGTAATTTGAGAGGGTAATCCCTTACTTCTACATTTATTTTGTTGGGTCATTTACTATGGTCACTGGAGTCTACTTGCCCTTTTAGCTCATTCTGAGAAAGACCAGAGCAAAATCAAGTTGCAGTAAAAGACATTCTTGCGTGGATACTGGACAATTTTAGGTCATGTGTTAGAGCTCCAAAACCTTTCTTAATCTACCGCAGATGTTACTAAACCTTGACTTTTCTTAGCTATGTTTTCATTTACTATTTAGGTGGCCACTGCATTGCAGTATTGCCAAGAGAATCTTTTTCTATCTGCTACCAGATTAAAATGGAAATTAACTTTGTTAATTCACACAGAGGTAACCGAAAAGACTGAAAGAGTCAGAATATTAATTGCAGTCCTTCTGTCCTGAAATCAGTAACTAAACCAACAGATAAGGCTCAGTTCACCCACCTGAGGCCCACACTTTTTATCTGTGAGCTGAGATTGTCACTGCTGCTTAACCTACTAAGATTTTTTGCTGGAAGACAAGAATAGATGCAACTAGGGTCTCCAAAGTAAGTCTCAAAACAGATGTTCCAGAGAGCCAGAAAAATAATGGCTTCAAATAAAGGCTCATAAATACTTCATTTCCCTTGTCCCCAAGCATTTCCAGACCAAGAAAACTCTCTGTTTATTAATACATTTCTATTTACAACCATATTTTTTTAATTCAACTCCCTGCCTTCATAAGAGCATTGCAGCTAGAAGGAGTAAGGGTTTGATCCTTGTGTACTTGAAAGGCAGGAAACTTGGGGTCAAACATTTTACTGGCCTTGCTCTCAGTGTTGGATCTTGCATTTTGCCTCTACTGGCATGCATAGCCAAAAGAAAATCTTTAACTGAATAAAATAGAACCAGTAACTCATTTGACTTACTAGGACACCAATGATGTACAGGCTAACGTTGCTGCTCCTCTGTATTGCCATGTCAATCCCTAGGGCCACTACTGCCAGAAGGAGAGGCTTCTGAAAGGAATTAATTCAGATGTAGATAACAAGCAAACACTGAAGGGAGGATTAGAACACTAACATCCAGAAAAAGAAGCTGCTAGAAGTTTATTGCCTGCTAATTGCACTAATGAAGTTGGCTATTGGTCTCATTCTTCTCAATATTTTTTTTTCACAAGGGACATGAGGGGAGATGGACTCAACCTCAGGTATGGGGAGGAAGCCCAGTGAACCCATACATATCCTCTGAAGTGCGTGGGTAGCTAGTAGTGTTAGGAGGAATAACCTGCAAAGAATAACGTCAGTGTAAGAAATGGGTCTTCCGCATCACAAGCTCTGCCTTCAACTCTACTGAATTAACAGTGGTAACTTTTATCTACACTCCAGCTCTATTTTGGGTTGCAGAAATTGGAAAGCAGGAACAAAGCAAGCCCTGATATTGTAACTAGAATCTAAGTATCATTCAAACCAACAAAAAATGAGAACTTAAATGTACATAGAGTTTTCCCGTTTAATAAGTAGTTCAGGATATTTTTTTCTATATTAGAATATATATTAGATAGCTACAATCCAATCTTTTATGTATGGTTTCTGTATGAGAGATTATACACAACATGCATGTGTAGATGTGCCCACTGACTATAAATATACTCTGCAAACCACTGTATGCCCTCATTTTTCTGCCATAAATTAGATCAGTATTAACAAGATGGCTCAAACTATGTTGGAAGAGAAAATACTGGGTTTTCTAACAAAATTTATCTGCCGTGGCCATGTAAGTTCACCACATTATTAGGGCTGAAAGAAGTACCAATACGAGAGTGTTTTATGTCAAATCTCAGACCGCTGATACAAAAGAGTGTAATTTATCAGATCCAAAGGAAAACATTATCTGACAGTGTCCAAAGCACTACTATTCATTACATATCTAAAGGCCACTGATCAATAGACAGCACTATACTCTTTCATTCAATAGGTTCAAGCTTAACTGATTTTCATGGCTTCTTGAATGCTTTTATGACTAACTAGGCATGGTCCACATAGTGCTTTGTCACTGAGTTGCACGTGATCTAATAAAGTGACAGTAATAAATCACAAACATCATTAATAAATCACTAACAGACAAAGCAACACATTGGAGGTAAAGTGCAAAATCCACAGATATTCCTTCAAATATTTTGGTGAATAAACAGACTAAATGCACAGTATTATTTAACAGCTGCAGGTTCTGTTCATAGTAAATATGTGTATGTAAATATATGTACTTTTACAAGTTTTCTATTATAGTTGGCAAACACTGCTTCTATTTTTCTTCAGGGCAGTTTCATTGTAAAGAAAGAAAAACATAAAAGAAGAAAAAGAGCTGAGCAGAGAAAATACAACTACTTGAGCAAACATGCTTGGAGCACAGGAACAAAATCCAGTTTGATGATGCTTATGCTGTTAAAAATGCATTTTATGCCTATTTACTCTACCATTTTGTACCTCATAAATACCTACAGTAGTTAAAACTGTCAGTGGTGCCACTTCAAAAAGCAGTACCCCCAGGAACAAGATCCTTGAGGTTTAGTCTAGCCACAGTGTGGTTAAGGTTATCACAATGTCTCTTTAAATCAAGAATGTACCTGGCATAAATCCATGAAAAGCACACATACCTTTAAATGCAAAATGCAGGATTCATTCACTTACCCTTCAGGTGTATATTTAATGAAAACTGGGCATTTAACATGGTAACAAGCTTCCACAGAGTTCATAAGAAAAATCCATCTCCAAAGTACATACAGCAGTGAGAAAGCAGTCATTTTGACTCTGTCATCACTGTAAAAAAATGCATATGCTTTACAAGTATTTACTTGAGGTGGAATCTTAGACACACAAATTTGTAGCTGTCACACAAGTTAGTTCATTGAGGTTAACTCTAGACCTCTGCAGAACTGTTTTTCTATAGTGAATACAAGACCAAGTTGCTTAGTTTGGGACATGTGGATTAAAAAGTCAAATGATTTAAAGGAGTTTGTTTTGCTTTTAGTTCCTAAATTTAAAATAAAAGTGGTAAAATTATAAGAGGAAGTCAGCTTCCCTGGAATTTCTGTTCCAACCAAAAATTTTTGTAAATATCACAAGAAAGCTTATTCTTACAAGATTCTCCGTTCAATGTTTTACACCTTATTTCTTATCGTTCTGGTAATACGATCATCTGAACTCTTTAACAAAGGCCTTGAAACCTTTGTTGAACCAGGAGTTCTCACATCCAAATGTTGAGATTTGAGAGTTTTAAAGGATGTCTGTGGAGCTTTCTCCAGAAGAGCAAAACACATTAACAGGAGAGGGGCTACTCTTCCTGGAGCAATAGCATGGACTGACTCCACATCTGGAGTAAAACATGGACTGTGGGGCCATGGCAGAAGTTTCTGCAGCCATGAATTATATCTCAGGAAGTCTGTATTTACTTGAGCAAAAGTAAAATACTTTTGCTAAATTTAACATGATTTGCATACCATAAATTTCACACTCAAGTATTTTTATTGAAAAAAGATGTACTTTTTTTTTCGGGAAAAATTAGTTGATATGAAAAAGAAGTGCCACACCAGACGGACCCTGAGGAAATTAATGTTAATGAAACAAACCTTAAGCTCAAAGCCATAGTGTGTGACCTTCACTTTCGCCTCTTCTTGAGCTTACTTTAGATATGACGTCCCTTTCAGAAAGAGGTGGCCAGTCATCCGGCCTGTCAGAGAGGCCACATTTTCAGCTGAAACAGACAGAAGCATACACAAGTGGGGTTTTATACGTCTTCTAAAATGTTTGAAAATGTCTGAATCTTCAGTTAGATGGCCTGCAGATATTTGCTTGCTTGTGTTTCATATACTGCCATTTATTTTGAAGTGATGCCCTTTTTTATCATAATTGTTCATAAAAGCCACAGATTTACTGCCTTTTTTAATACCTATTCTCATATCTGCATAGTAGTAAAGAAGCCCCACAATCCTAGCTCTTGTTTATTCAGGACGAACCCATTCTGAAAAGTATTTCCTTGGAGATAGAACTGATAATTTTCATCTCCCCCCTTTTTCCTCCCATGCCTGCCCTCTTTCCTTTTAAGAAAGGTTTAAAATAGATGTCTTTTCCCTCATTACTCTAAGACTGACCTTCCCAATACCTTCCACAGAGACCCCAAAAATATTTAAAAAAAACCCACAAATTTTCCCTCCTGTACAGAAGACTGTATAGGCGTGAAGTCAAGTTCAAGTCATAGCATCTCCTTTCTATGCCCCTGTTTCAATATTTCTCTTTGATTTTTCCTCTCAGTATGCTTCCTTATGACATCCCTTCTATGCCAGTGCCTTTGTGCAGTGAGTGTGAGTTTTGCATCTTATCCGGGGAGGACACATCTCCAGACCATGTGTTGAGGCCACCAGACTTCTCCTCTTTTATCTTCCACGGCTGCTCCACCATCCAGCATGAAGCTGGTTTCCTCTGAGGGTGAAATTTTCCCCAAAGCCGAGGGGCCCACCCAACGTTTGCTCTGTCGCTGAACCCCGTGGCTGTGCTGTGCTTGGGAGGCTGCCGTGTGGGCGGACGGAGAGAACCGTGGTGGGTGCCAGAGAGCCGGCCGTGCCGGGGAGCCTTGACACCACGGCACGTGGTGACATCTGCTCTGGCTCCAATTAGGCTAGTGTGGTGGGGGCTTTGGGAGAAGGTTAGGGGAGGGTCTCCCGAATCCACCCTCTGATGGAAAAGGATTCCCACATAAGGGGTGCAGATGGGCCACAGCCCCTGCTTCAGGCTGGAGGCTGGAAATAAGCTTGCTAGCAGCTGGGGAGGGGAACCATCAGAGCCTCCTGTGCTCCAGTGGATTCCGTGTTTCTGCCCATGTGTGTAGTCTCTCCCCTCACTAACTGGGTAAATTCTGCTGTGAAGGCCTATAAGCAAAGGAGAGGACATCATTTGGAATACAGACCTTGTCTTTGGAGAAAGCAGTGGTCAAGAAAAATACTACGCACCTTTTCTTTCAGCAATGATTTTTGGATGTTTTTACCGATTGAAAATAGATTTTGCAGGCTTGAGCGAGCAGGCAAACTTCTGACTCTCTTTCACATCATAACTCCTCCACAATAGTGCTCCCTAACCTGTCCTAAAGCAGACAAGTGGCCTATGGCGCTTGCAAGCCAAGCCTACCTCACTCCCAGGTGTGAACGCGGTGCGGCACGGACACATCCATCGTCAAGGGTGGCGCTCTGCTCTGAATCCAGGGAAGGAGTCAAATGCCTCATTAACTTTATGTTCTCGGGAACAGGTTCCAGGGGGACCTAAATCAAGCCATAAATGGAGACTTTTCTAGATCAGCCCCTGAACTGTACCCCAGAACACTCATAATGTGTTGAGCAGTAAGACATGCCTATGCGATATGTCTGCAAATATGAACAGGTACAGACAAAAGCCAGTGGTTTATTACTGCAATATATTCAATTATCTGCAATAAACAGCACATGGATAGATTTTACCTGTTTTGTCCATGGTTGCCAGGTGGATCTCAGTTCAGTTTTTTATATTCAAGTGGATAAATCCACAAACATCATCCTTCTACTGTTCTAAATCAACTTAATAGCCCTTAACTTCTTATATTTTAGATGAAAATGTAGCAAAGATATTTTTGATATGAATGCTAAGAATATAGTAAAGACAACCCACTTGCTGTTGAGATTTTCTTCAAGAATAATCACAGCAAATTTGAAACATCAAATAAAGCAGCAATCTAATATTCTTACTAATGTGCAGAACAATTGCAATATGCTGCTGGAAAAATCTGATCGTTACTCACATTAATTCTTTGTTTGGTTGTTTCCTCTTATAAGAATTAAAATGAGGAATTAAAAATTAATTTATTTTTATAGCTTTTCTCAGCAGACTATAAAATATAGTAAAACAAATCTGATGATCTGACTTTTGTTAATTACTTTGAAAAACTTAGGCAGACAAGAAAATAGGAGAGGATGAAACAAAAATCAACTCCCCCTCCCAAACCAAAGAAACATTAAAAAAAAAAGGCAAAATATGTTAATGCAGTACAGAATCTAGAGCCCCGTGCCAGGCAGCTTTCTCTTATCCATAAGGCTTTTGCTTTTCTTTTCTAGTTTAGGTTTAAAAATCCATTTGAGGTGTTCTATGTACATGGGCCAGCGTCTGAAAGAATGCCAGTGAAATATGAAAAGGTCCAAGGAGCAAGCTATTGGAAGCCACAAGTACTGAGTTCTTTTCTGTTTGCTTTGGCTGTTGGAGTTGTGGTAGGTGTTCCCCTTTTTAGCCTTCACACCTTTGTTATGTTTGGGTTGCACATTAGAAATATTCCAGATGCTGTGGACAGAGACTTCCTCTTGGCCCAAAGAGGAAAAGGTTTCAGTCTTCGTGAATTTCCCTTCAACCCACCAGGAGACTTCACATATCACTGTAAGGGCTAAATTGTTTTGTGCTGGTGTTGAGAGTAATGCTGCAATAGTTTTGGAGCCCATGAGTTTTCTAGGTCACCTTGGAAAACGCAGGACAGAATTGGCTAATGGACCTAACTTGGTGGTTGATAAAAGAAAATCTTTTAATTGAGACCCTTAATGCCCTTCTCCTAGGCACTTTTAAATCAAAGATAAGTCCAGTGCTCAGTTCACTATGGCCATGTTGATGGAGCGTGATTCGGCCCTCAGCCTGTGGGTGCGACTCCTGTGGCAACACATACATGCTTGCGTGCTCCTCCTACGCCAAGAAAATATTGCCCCCAGCCACCACCCAGGCCATCCTCATTGCCCCAGAGCAAGAGTCTAACTGCAATTTAGTTCACTGCGGCATTGAGTTTGGTCATTACTTCACATGCACTGAATAGTTTGCAATTTTAAAGAAATGTTTCCAATTAAAACTGCATACTTAAAAAAAAAAAATTGCAATAGTGACCACCCCAATTCTAGACCTCTTACATGAAAACATGAGTTTCAAAGCAGAGGGAAAGGAGGTGCTTTATGGTGGCTGCCTGCATCTGGCAGCCTGCTGTACGGGCTTGACTGGTCACCACGGAGATGGGACTCGCTGACCAAGCCAGAAGAGTGTTCAGATCCTTAATAACGTTCTGCAGCCATATAAAGCAGCATAAGGCCCGACAACTCCAGTTGGGTTCAAAATTTCAAATAATTTCAAAATGAGTTAGAGATGTGTGCCCTTGTGGCCAAGAAGGCCAATGGGATCCTGGGATGCATTAAGAGGAGTATCTCCAGCAGGTCGAGGGAGGTGATCCTACCCCTCTACTCAGCCCTGGTGAGGCCACATCTGGAGCACTGTGTCCAGTTCT